>DWKL01004299.1:0-10699 GCA_018249415.1 Phareas burnsi
TTAGATGTAGGTGTCCACGGGCTGCAACGACTACGTAATATTAGGTGGCCTGCACGCTCGTTTGCTACTCTTCTAACATAAAAAAACGTATATGTTCAATGCTTTCTACACTCGTGACCTGGGTCTTACCAAGATTTCTTCGTTGTGTTCAACACACACACGGACGAGTACATAAACACCTAGACTCGAAACAGAATTTATCATTTAGCATGTCCAAAAATCGCACCCGGCATCCTCTGCGTGTCTCCGCGGACCGTCAAATAATTATGCCTGTTTAAAAAACGAGCCAATAAATTTATAACGATAACAACCATTTCTCTAAACAAATCAATACATTTGGAAACTATATAAATATTAAAACTATCAAATTTAAATGCGGGATATCAAATCCAGGTCAACCAATGTTCTGTTGTATCTGTATGTCTGCATGTTCCTATACAAGCCTATTCGATTTACGAGCCTATTCAAATATGATGAAACTCATCGAATAGCTGAAACACCTATCTCCGCATTGGATTGCTCTGGAAACTTCGCGAAAACAATACATCCCTTAAGGGTAAGACATCTGTTACAGATACGGCGTGGCAAAACAAAAAAATACTTATTACTGTTAGGAAGTTATGTACGTTTTCAAACTGCCTAAGGCCTCCGACATGGTTTGTTCATATTATATTCGTCGTCAGCGACACGAATTCGTCGATCATAAGAATTGGTTTTATTTTCACCTTTTTTTTAACTTAAATTTTAATAAGTTGACAGCTTTAAAATATAGTTGGCCACTCGGAAACACTTCGAACAACTCATTATTTCCAATTCAGATATAAAAAGTTAGTTGAAACGTTTGAATGGGGATGAAAGTTTTCAGTGCAGCGCACTCTATATTGGCGTTATGCAGGACACCGACCCCTATTATTGTAAAAAATAGATCCTCTAAAAATATCCTTAAAGTTAAAGGTTGTCGACCTGTTATGTACGTAAGAACTTTAGTTTTAATGGGTACCATGAACTATAAAGCAGTGATCTTAACTACTAGGCTTAGTGGTTAAGATTCCGACCCCACACTAGGTTCCCGGGTTCGAATCCTGCCTCTGGTTTTTCGAAGTTATGGGTGTATTAGAAATTAGTTATCACTTGTTTTAACGGTGAAAAAAAACATCGTGAGGAAACCTACATTAAGAGTTATTTTTAAAGTTTTGGAAGGTGTGTGAAGACTACCAATCCGCATTTGGCCAACGTAAACTATGGCCTACCCCTTCTCATTCTGAGAGGGGTCTCCACCCCTGCCAGCACTGGGGCATAAATGGGTTGACGACGTTAATGAAAATGGACTATAACAAAACATAAACCACAATGCAAAAACCAGACACTTCACTGATAGTGTCTTGGAAATTGGATATAATTTGAGACTTCAATCCATCATCTTAAAAGATAAGACGAACTTCTCTGTGAGTGTTTTGCTTGCCACCTTAGTTACGCGTTCTGGAGACTACAATATACGTACCTACTAGATACTTATATTTTGTAGGAATACGCCGCAGACCATAAAAAGAAAGGCAAGCAATCAAGCGAGCGAGTGAGCAAACAAGTAAGCGAGCGAGTGAGCAAACAAGTAAGCGAGCGTGTGAGCAAACAAGTAAGCGAGTGAGTGAGCAAGCTAATAATCCAGCAAGCCAGCTAGCCAGCCAGGCAGTTTCATCTTATTTCTTTAACATAGTTTCTTATCAAAACATTGTTATACAACGGCTATTTTACATCATTTCGTAACAGTTCTATAGGGATAAACTTAGGAGTGTAACAGTGGTTGATAATGGCACAGTGGTTATCAAAGCGGTGGGACTAACAAAAGGCTGTAAGTTCAATCCCCGGTGAGCCAGATGTCAATGGAAAATGTTGAAGGATATCTTTATTATAATAACATCATAATGAGATAAGACATTTAAAAAATAATCCCACTGAGTTTCTTTCTATATTGTCTACTAACGTTATAGTAGAATAGCGAAATTAAAATTTGTAAACGCCCCATGGGATTATATAAAATAACTACATTGCATTTCATTTTACTACTAAAAAATAAACAGGATTATGTATTTGGTTGCCCTGTACTGTGGCATCACATTATTACAGAACATTACTTCCCGATGACTCTCTTAATTAAACGTGTTGATCCTCATATGTATGCACTGAGCGGGGAAATTCACATGGTTATATTCATGATCGAAATGCGGCACCTAAAATGGCGCTTCAATAACTACTGATATTAATTTTCAAAATACACGTGAATTAAAAGCCATATAATATATGTATTAATAATGCACGAAACCTTTCTTGATAAATTAGATACGCATTTATTTCTTACGGAAGTAATAAAAGTAAATAGAGCCTGATCTAAGCGAGGCAAACCGGGCAATTGCCCAGAGCGGCAAAAATAAGGGGCAGCAATATTGAGGCCGGTTGTAAGAAGAGAAAAATCTTATCAAAATGTGGCTCACTTATATTTTGAAGGTAAAATCGTTAAGTCTTTAAAGGTTAAGTCGGTTAATAATTACACCATACCATTTTTGGAACCACATGTCCGTGAGTCATAAGCTGTCATTGTAAAGGGCGGCCAAGATTGTTTTGCCTGGAGCGACGAAATAGCTACATCGGGTCCTGAAGTAAGTCTACGTATTAATACTATTAAATAATCTATATCTGGTTTAAAAATCTGACGCTGGTTTTCAAACGCGCATAGTCACGATTTACAAAGTAAAGCAAAGAGTTGTTTGAGTGACCGCTAAGGGCTAAATTTCGTGCTCGCTTCCGTGCTTCGGAGGACATGTCAAATTGTCGGTCCCAATCGTTATCATTGTATAGCGGTCGTAAACCTTGTCGGAGGCCGCATAGGTGTGAACACATCCGACACAAGCCACTAACCCGCACCGCCTCCGATCCGCTTACAAACAACGTGGTGGAGTACCCTCCAGGTGTCCCCTATTTATATTGAGCGGTGTATCATGTGTATAATACAATACCTACTTACCTTCATTGGAGGCAAATGTGGCGTATGAATACACGACAAATTTGGGCAACTAATTTTTATTTGGACTTTTGACCATAACATTTTAGTACGTGTGGTACTAAAATGTTATGTACTCTAGCATCGGAACAGTTACTTAATTTGTTTTCAGACATTGTCTCAAGCATAATATTGTACAATAAATTTGCTACCTTAATTGAATCTTCTGCTTGTAAATTAACAAACAGTATTCAGTAACACAACGACAGGAATTTAAATCAGTCGGTGTAGTTGTTCAAGTCGCATAGATGTACAATTTAGGCAATTTTCAGTCTTAATTCCTGAGCATTAACGGTCACGTAAAGCGGCTTTGTGAGTTGACAAAAGTATAACTTTCTGAATTTCAGATGTGGATCCAAATGGTGGATTTAGTATGCGACCGGCTCGCGCGTAATAAGACATTTTGTTAAAGTGGGTTCAATAAAGAATCGAGTTTATAGTTTTCTCAGAAAGTTATCTAGATCGTTTTGTCTTTTTCAGATAGAATATTAAAAATGATTTGTAATCCCTGTGTCATCGTGTAATCATTATGATAGAAGCGCATGTAGACTCGTAGCTTGAACATATCGTAACCGATCCGTAAAGATACAGAATTGCCTCGTAGCCAGAGAATCTCGTAACCGATCTGTAAAGTGTAATATGGGCCCGTAGCTTGAGCAATTCGTAACCGAACATTAAAGTGTAACATCGTCCCATAGCTTGAGCAAATCGTACCCGATCTGTAAAGATGTAGCAAAGCGCCGTAGCTTGAGAAAATCGTAACCGATCTGTAAAGATGTAGCAAAGCCCCGTAGCTTGAGAAAATCGTAACCGATCTGTAAAGATGTAGCAAAGCCCCGTAGCCTGAGCAAATCGTAACCGAACTGTAAAATGTAACATATCTCCGTAGCTTCAGCAAATCGTAACCGATCTGTAAAGGTGTAGCAAAGCCCCGTAGCTTGAGCAAATCGTAACCGATGTGTAAAGATGTAGTAAAGCCCTGTAGCTTGAGGAAATCGTAACCAATCTGTAAAGTTGTGGCATAACCCCGTAGCTTGAGTAAATCCTAACCGAACATTAAAGCGTAACACAGCTCCGTAGCTTGAGCAAATCGTAACCGATCTGTAAAGGTGTATCATAGCCCCGTAGCTTGAGTAAATCGTAACCGATGTGTAAAGATGTAGTAATGCCCCGTAGCTTGAGGAAATCGTAACCGATCTGTAAAGTTGTGGCATAACCTCGTAGCTTGAGTAAATAGTAACCAATCTATTAAGTTATAGCACAGCCCCATAAGTTGAGCAAATCGTAACTATTCTTTTACAGCATAATCTCGTAGCTTGAACAAATCATAACCGATCTAAAAAGATATTGCATAGCCCCGTAGCTTGTTCGAGTCGTAACCAATCTGTAAATTTAGCATATGCCCATAGCTTGAGCAAATCTCTAACGTTAAGCATCGTCTAGCACGGTTTGAAGTTAGATAGGTGACGGCGGTGGCCAGTGGCTAATTCCCGTGTTTCAGAGGTTGTTGCGAGTTATGGGGAGAGTCTCGTGCCCATCAGTGGAACTGAAAAAGGTTTAATAGGTGGTAGAACTATAGTTCATCCGGGAAAGTACCACCGCCTCCCTCATAATCTGCCGTGAAGCAACATTTGTGTTTGGTATGGAGACGTACGGTTGCCGGGCACACATACAGCGACACGACCATCATAGTCCTAAGGCGTAGTGACGCATCTACATATGACTTCAGATAGAACTTCAGTTTTGTTTGAGTTATATGTGGATGTCCATGGGCTGCAATGACTATTTAACATCAGGTAGCATGCACGTTTGTTTGTTTCCTACTCTTTAAACATAAAAAAAGAAAAAAAGGTTGCAGCGAACCGTTAGGATATCACATTTGTAGAGTTAGGTACAATGCTCCACTGCCGCACCATATTCTTATATCAGTGTAATGGTACTGAAGAACGTTACAGAAGTTTGAAACAAAGGCCAGTCACTTTACGCGCGCGATTGTTTTAAAACGGCTCCTCTGTAAACGAGTTAAATAATCTGAGCGGCAAACAATAGTAAAAGAGAGTTTGCACCTCCTCGTTTCATTGGAATTCTTTGATTGCTTAAACTTTTTGTAATTCTATATTATCTGTTGGCCTGATAACAGCGTAAGCTTCTCTTAAAACTCCGTAATGCTTAAACGAGCAATTGTTAAAACGAAATATATTAGAGTACATCGCAAGTTCGGCTGAGGCGAAATTTTGTTTTGTATTGTGATTCCTTTTTTATCAGCGCCTTAACCTAAGATTCACGGCGCATTATGAGGACGGATGTGGTACCTCCTCCATCGAACTATAGTTCCAGTGCTGGGTCGCCTATCTTCTCTTAGAATGAAATGGGTTATCGTATAGTCCTACACACTGGCTGACTGGATATTGGTAGACTTAACACACCTTTGAAAACTTTACGTAAATCACTCGGGTTCAGCAATTCTTGTATATCGGTTGAAGGTGTGGTTTCCGAGCACACTTACAGTAAGGTGACCATCATAATCCTTAACAGAAGTAACGCTTCTACATAAGATCTCCGATAGAAATTCAGTCCTGTTTGAATTTAAATGTGAGTGTCCATGGGCCACAGTGACCATTTACCATCAGGTGGCCTTCATGCTTTGCTACTCTTCTCGCATATAAAAAAAAGACCGATCACCACATAGTAAATATCTCCGTATTTATTAAAGGAGAACTCTATTAAAAAACACCGTATTCTATCGCCGTTAAAATACCTGAAGACACCGTATTCTATCGCCCTTAAAATACCTGAAGAGGAAGTTCATTCAACATAGTTCATTTTTAGATTATCCTTTAAAGCGATTGCAATTTATAAAAACAATGTACGTACATCCAGCAAAGATATTTGAATGGAGATCGGTTACAAATCTCCATTGGTGAATTCCCGGCATGCCGACGAACGTCATCTAATCCAACATAACTGGGTCAAATACTACGAATTTACTTGGCCACTAGTTGTGTGGATTACAGGGAACACCTGGTATATCTACACAATTGATTATGTTCTTCCTTAGCTGTATTTCTATGTGAGAAGAACATCAAACGTTCCAGCCCCATGATGTAGGTGGTTATTGCAGCGCATATACATCCACATCGAACCTCCAACGGACTGAACCTGAGTTTTTTTTTTCATTTTTATGTTTGTAAAGTAGCAAACGAGCATGCACGCCACCTGATATTAAGTGGTCACCACAGTCCATGGACACCCACATCCAACCTCTGACAAAACCAAAGTTCCGTTCGAGGTTGTATATGGACGAGTCACTACTCCTAAGGATTATGATGCTCGCCTATCGCTATATATGTGCCTGAGTAATCTACGTAGAGTTCTCAAAGGTGTCAAGCCTACCGATCCGCAGTCCGCCAGCGAGTAGGACTATACCATAACCCATCTCACTCTAAGAGAACCAGACCCAACAATAGAACAATAATTTCTTGTTGATAATAATAATTTGCTCCGTCTATTATATAAAAAATCCCAATTTCACATCTGTAAAGTGAAATAAGAATAGAATAATGTCAGATCTAAAACACATACAACGGATACTCTCAGTTTTGATGGGTGGTAGAACTATAGTTCGCCCGGGGAAGTATCACTGCCGACCTCATAGTCCGCCATAAAGCAGTTGTGTTTTGGTTAGAGTGGTCCGGTTGCCGGGCACACTTCTATAAGTATCTCTCTATAGAGGTGACCATGTTAGTCATCAGAAGTAGTGACGCATCTACGTACGACCTCAAACAGGGTTTCAGTTCTATTTGAAGTTTGATGTAGATGTCCATGGATTGCAGTGACCACTTAACAGCACGTGGTCAGCACGCTCGTTTGATGCTCTTCAAAAAAGTTATGTAGAAATGTTACAAATCACTGTGATACCAATAAAATTATATACAGTCCATAAGACCCGATCGCTGGAGAAAACTGGCGTAGAAAATATAGAAAAATGTGTAGGGATCGTAGACCTGATAAGTCTTGATCCCTTTATAACATAGCAGTGATTCGACCCAAGTCTCCGATTTTGATGAATTTCTCGGGCCCATGTGTATTGGCTGTAGAACGACCGTGATCAGATTAACGATAAACGATCTAGTCCATCCATCAATCCATAAAAGGTCACTGTCGGATATAATCCTCGGTTCTGCGTTGTCCACAGCTGATAAATAACTCCGAACTTATACATCAACTAAACTAACTAACAAACTAACTAACTAAGGAACTAACTAACTAAGGAACGAACTAATTAAGGAACTAACTAACAAAGGAACTAACTAAGGAACTAAAGTTCGAACCTTGGACCATAAACATTTTTAGGTAGATACCACCGCCGCGCTCGTAATCCGATGTGAAGCAGTCCTCGTCTCTGGATTGGAGAAGTGGGGTTATTGGGTTACAAGCGAGATCCCCATCTTAGTTCTCAAGAATACCTCTCTGGACCAACTATAATTCCACCACCTATTAAATTAAAATTAAATTACTATTGTAGACGGGAAAAACCTCGATATAACCATTTTATTATCTATTAATCATTAGATAATTATCTGATTATTAGATAATAACCAACTATCTAATAATCAGCATCCAGGTTATTACATCACCAAAAATATAAAGTATAATGTATCTCACTTTATTTGTATGCCCTAAGTTATGTTAAGTTACTCGTCACGCGCTCTCAGTCGAACAAGCGCTTAACGGGCGAGAATCACCACATTTCCGATAAGGTCCCCTTGTACCAACTCGATACTGATAACTATTGAAGAGCTTTTCTTAATCCTGAAGGTTCATACCGAGTGAAATATGAAAATGGGATATTTCATATTTTACATATATTGAACCTCTTTGATTTGTGTTACAATTTCATTTGTATAAACCAACTAACCTTTTTTTGTGTTTGTTGATTATCAAACGAGCGTACTGGCCACTTGATGTTAAGTGACCAATCAGTGCAACCCCTGGGTATCCACACAAACAAAACTGAAGTTCTGAGGTCGCACGTGAATACGTCACTATTCCTAAGGACTAAGATCGTCGCCTCGTTGTAAGCGTGCCCGGCAACCGCACCTCTTCAACCAAAACACAAAAACTGTTTCACGGCGGATTATGAGGGCGGCGGCGGTATTTCCCCGGACGAACTACAGTTCTATCACCTATCAATCTATCTTTATCAATATATCTAATATATCACTGTTACTGTTAGAAGTAGTATGCATAAATTTTATTGGAAAAACGCCATTCTTCTATTATTATTATTATTATAACGATAATCTGTAACAATCTTCCCTAGCGACCCTAGTTTATCGTATTGCTCGTCATATCACCCGTCGCGCCACCTTGCGATCGTCATAGACCCATATATGTCTGCTAGGCGCGAGTCTCTTCTCAGATTGAGAAGGGTCAGACCATAGTCAACCACGATGGCCAATAGCGGATTAGTATACTTTACATGCCTTCAAGAACTTTACAGAGAATTCATACAGAATGCACTACAGTTCATACTTTTTACGTACATACCTGTATGTAGATTTCTTCACGATGTTTTCATTGACCGTTAAAACAAGTGATCATTAATTTATATACGCACATAACTTCGAAAAATTAGGTTCCCGTGAGATTTGAACCTCAGGCCCCAGTGTGACAGGCCGGAAGCTTAACCACTAGGCTGTCACTGCTCAGATGCAATATCATGTCACAATAAGATGTCGTGTCGTGGAATTAGCCGTTCAGACTAACGAGACGAACCCTCCCCTAAATATACAATAAATACATCACCCCCAAAACGATGTACATAAAACACGCTTCTGGTGGAATGAAACTATATTGAGAATTTTAACATAGGCGTTAAGTAAAACAGAATTATTTCAAAAGCGGCTTAGAATTTGCATAACAAAGTCTGGTGAAAGGATTTATCTTAAAAAGCTGAATTTACATTACAAACGTTGAAAGAATTTCTGTTAAGTAATATAGTGGAATATTTAGTTTAATTGGCCATATAGGTATATAAATTTATATTAATTATGACTGACTATGTTTTGTGTTTGTGGGGTATATTACCATAAAAATATGATTTTATTAGTTCTGAAAATAAATATAAATAAATAAGGCATAGTATGTTTATGCGGTGGGTGCCATGTGTATCACATTATCATCATCATTAATTCATTATTGTCCCACAGCTGGGCGGGTATCCTCTCAGACTGAGAAGAGAGAGGCCACCAAGCTGCCCAATTGCGTTTTGGTAGACTCACACACCTTCGAGAACTTTACGAGAACCAGATCGGACAGTGGATTGCTTTCTCCGAAAACTATACTGGAATATATGTAATTGTATCTCCCAGGTGAATATATCCGTGGTAACCTGGAAACAGTAACTATATTGTTATTAGATAGGTATACTCATTAGGCGTTAGATGTATGATATGATAATAATTAACATTATACAAAGATGTGTACGAAAATATTTCAATACAATATAGAGACTGGTCTCGACTTTCAACTACACATCCCTAGTAGTAATCGGTACCTACATAGAATAACACAGAAAAACAATATCAATATCACCGTCATCATCATCATCAACCCATTACTGTCCCACTGCTGGGCGTGTGCCATAGTCCACCAAGCTCAAGAAGAGTGAATGAATAGACTCCATTGGTAGATTTGAAAGGATATAGAACTATAGTTCGTCCACTTAAAAGCGAAATGATCACTTCAGTTCTCGGGGTAGTGGCACATTTACATACGACCTCAGATAGGACTTTAGGCCCGTTTGAGGTTAGATGTGGATGTCAATAGGCTGCAATGACCACTTACGTGAGCTTCGCGCTCGTTTACTACTCTTCAAACATTTAAAAAGACTCACAGACATGTAGGTTTCTTAAAGATGTTTTTGTTCTGCGTTCAAGAAAGTCACAATTATTTTCTAATACGCCCAAAACATGTAACAGGAAATTAGGTTCAGGAGGCGTGTGCGAGATTCGAACTCCAGACTCACCACTAGGTTTTTTTTATGTTGGTAAAGTAGCAAACGAGCATACAGGCCACCTGATGTTAAGTAGTCACCGCAGCACATGGACACCCACATCCAACCTCAAACAAAACCGAAGTTCCGTTCGAGGTTGTATATGGTACGTCACTACTCCTGAGGACTACGATACGTGTGCCTGGAAATCGCACCTCTCCAACCGAAACACAGCTGCTTACGGCGGATTATGAGGCCGGCGGTGGTACTTCCCCAGACGAACGATTGTTCTACCACCTAGTGGTTATCACTGCTGTCTATAACAAAATAACTGTTAACCTCTAAAAAGGTTCAAAGCTTGACTACCTCAGGCCCTTCCAAATTATAGCTAATACCTATCACAGTTACATCACAGACAATATTAGATAAATTTAGTTCATCCACAAAGCAAAGCCACGGACGAACAAATCAAGATCCCACCTCTTTTTGCATCGAATTTAACTACGTGACCATTCAAATACCTATCAGATACACGCAATATTGAACTTTGCAAGTCGTTCGAAAGCCAATTTAAATCATGCGAGTACCAGATTGAAAAAGCAATATATCCTAGCGCCCTCGCAATTCATCAGGGAACACCGTATGGG
>DWKL01004300.1:0-10699 GCA_018249415.1 Phareas burnsi
CAACTGCTTTACGGCGGATTATGAGAGCGGCGGTGGTACTTCCCCAGACGAACGATTATTCTACCACCTATTAAATTTATCTTACATAATGTATTTCATTCAATTTTCTTTTTATATGCTAAGAATAGCAAACGAGCTTGCAGGCCACTTGATGTTAAGCGGTCACTGCAGCTCATGGACACCCTCATTTAACCTCAAATAGGATCGCGCTCCCATTTGAAATCGTACGTACAGGTATTACTACTCCTGAGAACTAAGATAGTCGCCTCGGTGTACCCCGTAGCCGCACCTCTCCAACCGAGATATAAGATTGCTTCATGGTGGATTATGATTCTTCCCCCACCACGATCATCTTCTGTTTAATTTTAAACTCGCCCGGTTTGACATTGTGCTTTAAATTGTCGATATTTCAATTTTGGATACACTTTTTCAAAATATCTTCTCTTATTTTCTGACAACTCGCTAATCATTGTTGTTCGAACAAGTGGAACAGTGTATACTATCAACACGTCAACACTGAAGGAAACTTTGTAGACATAATAATGCGTCAAAAGAAAACAAAAGACGTGACGATATGTTAAGTTTATTTGTTCTTTTTATGATTTTTTGGTATATCGAAAACTGTTATTTTGCCTAAAAGCTGAGGTGAACGTGGTTACTGGTGAAGTTTTAAACGTTCTCACATAATGGGGATGGCCTCCGACAAGGTTTAACGGCTGTGCCCTAACATCAAAATCATGACCGATAACTGAACGATGACAATCCAAAACACAATTAAGAAAGTTTATGAAATGTTCCCTTCTTACGTCTCACTGCTGGGCACAGGTCTTTCCCCAAAACTGGAGTAGTCCTGAAGCGTATTCTACCACGCTGCTCCATGCACATTTACGGAGGGATATTGATTTAACGGACGTACATTGAGGCATAATTTATCATTTACACTACGTAATAATATTTTTTATTAATATAATAAAGCTGAAGAGTTTATTTGTTTGTTTGCTTGGTTGTTTAAACGCGCTAATCTCTAGAACTATACCAGTCGGATCTGAGATAATCTTCCTGAATTTCATAGGCTATTAATTGAGAAAAGATTTATGCTATGTAATATCACTCTAAAATTCTTATGAGCGGAGCAATTAGCATGCAAAGTTTCAGCAAAAAGAGTATGAGACCGAAGACGCGGATGCGGTGTGGCCAATGAATGGTTCTTGTTCACGAACGTAGTCGCGGTCAATTTCTAGTGTTGTCATAAACAGAAACATACAGGGTTCACGTCACACACCTGTGTTAAATTGTGTGTACACTAGTATAAGCGTTATCGAAGTAATCACTAATTAGTCAAGTAACAATTCGATCATCGAGCGCCTATATCTTAATACCCGTTATTTTGTATAATAATCTCAATACGTCAGATACCTTTATATAGGACACGATTTATTGATTATCATCTAATTAAATCTACACTTTTAATAAACATGTAATTAAAAACGCTTTCTGGTTTTGTCGTTAAATAATCACCGCTTCTCTATTTATCTATAGGTATGTTTTAAAATAAAGATAAATATATATACATGCATATATTTGTAGAGTAGCAAACGGACGTGCAGGTGACCTGATGTTAAGTGGTCACTAGGCCATGGACACCCATGTCTAACCTCAAACAAAACTGAAGTTCTATCTGAGGTCATACGTAGGTGCGTCACTATTCCTGAGGACTAAGATGGTCGCCTCGTTGTAAGTGTACCCGGCAACAGCACCTATTCAACTGACACACCAAAACTGCTTCATAACGAATTATGAGAGCGGCGGTGGTATTTCGCCGGACGAACTATAGTTCTATTACCTATATAGTCTGTAGTCATCTTCGAATAGGGTTGAAATTCCAAAAATGGTTCTCAGATGGTGCCGCCTTTGGCACTAAGTTAGTTAAGTTATGATGATACAGCTACCCAAAATGAGTCTTGGTCTACGAAACTAAAAGACGCCATTTCAGTCTATCACGCAGCCACCTCTCGCCAGTCTTCAGTCTGAAGATCGCATAAGCCTTTCATCACTTGGTAGTTCCAACGGTACTCGGGACGACCGACTGGACGCTGACTACTTGGTCGTCCCAAGCATGCTGCACTAAGTTAGTACGTCTCAAATAATTAAGTCAGCTTTACCAATCTTTAAGCCTACAGCGCACATTGTTCCACATATGGCACATATTAAAGAAATGCCCAAATATTTTAAATTCGACACAAGGGACGCCGTCAAATGTTACAAAAGCTAAAAAAATATATATTGATGTGTTTAAATTATTAAATCAAATGACAAATAAATTACGGTGAATTTTAAAAACAGTCATTTTATTCAAAATGGTGGACGGTTTTGTAAAAGTGAACGAGTCTCGATAAAAAATCATGCCCTGTAGGGTGAAAACCAGACCAAAGCTATTTAAGACAGAATTAGCTGTAGTGATAAAATAAGTAGTGTCATTATTGACATGAAATGTAAGTCACGTGCTTATTATAATTTAAGTTATTTGCTTTAACGATAAAGGAAAACATCTTGAAGAAACCTACACATCTTAGAGTTCTTTGTAAAGTTCTCGAACATATTGAAGTCTACCAATAGGCATTTGGCCAGCGTGATGAACTATGACCTAATCCTTCTCGTTCTGAGAGGAGACCCGCGCCCAGCAGTGGGATTGATAAGTTGATGATAATGATGAGGATGATGATATAAAAGTGATAAAGGAGAAGTCCAAACAAGTGAACTGAAGTCCAAACAACAAGCTCATTGGTTTCAGGGCTCGAGGTCAGATGAAAAGGTACAGTTTAAAGAAGGTCTATGCTCAGCCGTGTAAAAAAAGATTATTAGAACCACAGAACAATATTAGACTTAGAAATGTCATTATGCACCAATTTGTCTGTAACTGCTGTTGCCACTATATTCCTATCCCTACTAAAACACACACAGCTGACACACACACATTTGCATGAATCGAAAAGTCACGCACAACAAGAACAGAGAACGTAAGAAACACTGCAACATAATTAGTACGCACAATGTCGGTGAACTTACTTCTTAGTGTTATAATAGCGTGCCAAAACTAGCATAACATGTTAAACGCAATTGGGTGCGCGAACCACGCCTCTAAAGCGCTTTAATCGTCTTTTGTTTTGTGGTTAAAACCATATGAATATCCATTAAGATATTTTAAAGAACAACAAGAAAACAAATAGCAAAACAAACCTTAGTTTATATATTTAGCACGTACCTCCTTGCTATTGCTTACTTAACGTGTAACTGTATACAATATCATATCGAGCTCTGTATGTACGAACACGGATAAGGCTAAAATTACATGAGACCGTTTCGACGGATTGTACGACGGAAAAACGCTATGCTGGAAGCATAAGTGCACGTGCAAATATATATATTTTTTATATCTAAACCTGGCGGTAAAGCAGACGGACCTCTAGATGGAGAATGGCGATATACCTAGCGATAAAACAGATGAGCCATCATATGGAAATCAATCAAATGGTCATAATCGCTTATGGACATTTGCAACACCATAGAAATCGCCAATACATCGCCGGTCTTAAATGAGGCGTGTGTTAGCACTTTTTTGAAGAACCCCATATCGTAGCCCTCCGGGAATACCTCAGGATGACGCTCATTCGACATGTAGCACATACGCGGTAAAAAGATACGCGCAAACCGAATATACAGCACAGATTTATTAACACGAAAGTAAAAAACGAGTGATCCACCTAATATTATATCATCATAAAGATATCACTAGAAATAAATCGGAGCGATCTCAAATACGACTTCTACGACAATTTTCGGTCAGTTACGGATGTCGTAATTTATAATCTAAAGACTCGAACTCACAAGTAGTATACTGTAATAAATACAATAATATACAATATAAGTACAATTTTTTGTATTTACAAGCAACAGATTTAAGGATGTTTATAACAGTAAATTACAGTTTTTAAACGTCTCATGCAGACCGGGCCTAAGCGTTATGTGACGACAATATCAATCATGGAGATACCATCTCTCATTGTGATAGGCAGTATCATGAAATATAGTATACGACCTACCTTCAAGATATGACGTCACTCTACAAGATTTGTAATTTTGTATTGCATTTAATTGATTTAAAATTAATTGTGATAAATATCACTAATCCTCTGTATCACGTTTATCCTTCAAGAATGGATTTCTATAACATAAGGCATTTTGTTACATAATAAAAGCATACGTCTGCTGGTTCGCTATGTCTTAAGTAATAGATAAATTATTGATATTACATTAGGTAGTATTGACATAAGGAGATTTTTAAATCTTTTCAATTAGTATTATCTCCAACATATGCCATGTTTCCCTTTCTTTTGTTTTCTACTAAAAGTAACGCGTACGGTTTAAGATTGGATTTTTATACACATTTGAAGAGTATGCGAGGTAACTGGTGTTAAGTAATCACTGCAGCTTGTGGACACCGTATGGACTATGGAGATCCGTGCCCTGAAGTGGGACAGTAACAGTTTGTAAAGTAGCTCAAGAAGTTACACTAGCAATGAGGAAGGAAAACATCAAAGTATTATAATCAAAATTCTGTAATTTCCTGTTTTTACGTATGAGACCTTAGATTTAAGGACACAATTTAACAAATAGGTACCTACTATGAATAAAATGAAGGATTAATATCAAGCGTCAAGGGGAATTTAGTTTATCGAAACTATTTAAGGGGTGAATAAAAGACCAACAAAATTATTCTGGAGGTTTAGTAGATTATCTGGATCGTTTTTCTAAATCGTTTTTAAAGAGCTTAATAACTGTAAAAATTGACTGTGAAAGACTTCACTGGGTAAACGCTAATCTGCACTTGGTCAGCGCAGTGGACTATCGTCTAACCTTTCTCACCTTGATAGAAGACCTGTGCTCAGCATTGTGACAAAAATTAGTGATATAGACTGCTTTTTACTCCAAGAATATCGACTCGATCGATCGAACTCCAAGAACACCAACGAAAAAGCATAAGAAGATATAGATTAGGACAATGAAAATCAATAAAGACGAGATCAAACGCGTGATTGGATGTGTTCCACATGATACTCTCAATAAAATATTATTTGATGAGAAAGCCAATAACCTAGTGGCAATTGAAGCATGTGACGAGTCTTATGAATAAATTGATCTAGTGAATTGAGTCAAGCGATTTGGACCAGAACTTTAATCAAGCTCTTGCAGCGCTTCGTAAAATGCAGAATTTGGATTATAAACTTAATAAATATTCTTCTTACTTTACTTTTCATATTGTAAACTATGTTTTTCTATTTTACTTCTTTTCTTTGACAATTGGTTATGGCTTCCTTGATTGAAAATGACGATTTTAGAGTTAGAATCTAGCCCTAGACGTTTCCTTATGTCTAAGAGTCATCGCCAAAAATTGTCTACTCCACATATTCTTTCCAAGTTGTCCTATCTTGCAACAAGCACATAGTTACGTACATTGGTATGACATATCTCTAACATAGGTCCATCTCGTAGGAGATCTCCCTCTAGTTCTTTTTCCGTTCAGTTTTCGAATCTATTTACTGTCAATTAAGGAATATATGAAAATAAAAAGTTAAAATTTGTTTAGTACATTCAATACGTTACAATACACAAAATCCACATTATTCCTTATAAGAATGAATCAATGGCAATACTTTGTCATGCTCATTGTGTATTTTTCTGAAAAAGACAATGGTGATGACGACATAAAATTGACTAATATTTGAAAAATCACAAATCACAAACAATGGTTTTAGGGTATTAATGGTATTCTTAATATGTAGTACAAGTAGTAGTTGGTCCGGGAAAGTACCATCGCCGCCCTCATAATCCGCCGTGAAGCAGTTTTTGAGTTTCAGTTGGAGCGGTGGGGAAGCCGGGCACATTTACAGCGAGGCGACCATCTTAGTCCTCAGAAGTAGTAGTGTATGTACGTACGACCTCAGACAGAACTTCAGTTTTATTTGAGGTTAGATTTCGGTGTCTATGGGCCGCAGTGACTACTTAACATCAGGTGACCTGAACGCTCGTTTACTACTCTTCTGAGAGATTCGTGTTTTACAGTAATGGTAAGCGAATTTTAAGTTTATGTAAAACTCTAATTCAATAACTAGAATATATGTCCACATAAAATATAAAACATGACAATGCAATAACACGCAGGCTTCATATGCATGATCACTTGCATCTGCTTGATCTCGATGTACCTTTAACAGCTTTCTAAATCTTTGCATTACAATGTGAAAAAATCTTGAAAACTTAAGTTATCGAACAGAGACGCCATATGATAATTATTGATCGCTGTCGGTTATGAATATTTGCGATATGACCAGATTACGTAGAAAGGCACCACTTGTGTTTACTTCGAAAGAGGCCCTTTTATTAGTACTTGTCCTACGCATGCCATAGCGAATGTCTTAGGAGTATGCTCATTTAATAGTACTCATCATCATTATCATTAACCCATTAATGTCCCACTGCTGGCCATGGGTCATCTCTCAGAATGAGAAGGGTCAGACCATAGCATACCACGCTGGCCAAATGCGGATTTTAAAAAACTTTACAGAGAATTCTCATGTTTCTTTTCACCGTTAAACCACGTGGTAATTAACTTCTAATACGCACATAACTTCGAAAAATAGTGGTGCGTGCGGGATTTGAACCCCGGACCCTCATTGTGAGAAGCCGGAAGATTAACCACTAAGCTAACACTGCTTTTAATAGTACTCAACTTGGTTTAAGAGTTTATTTTGAGGTTTTAGGGATCTAGACAAATCATATCCTTATCTAACTCACGCGTCTTAAGGTAATAACATCAAAATAGGAGTATCTTGATTAGTAACAACAATTTAGACGGAATTGATAACGATGAATATACATATAGATAAATAAATAAACGCTATCTACGTTCATAGTCCCACAGTAGGCGTAGCCCTGTATCGTGGGTACCATAGATACATATAAAGACAAGTACACAAACACCCAGACCCAGAACAGAATCTAAATTCATCATTTAGATATCTGCCTAGCCGGGAAACGAACCTGGAACACTTTGCGTGTCAAACCAGCATGATAATCCCTATGCCACGCTGATTCTCAAAGATAAATAACGCAAGATAGGTGGTGGTGCGAAGGTGAGATAGTTAAATACCAAAAAAGAACGAGACAATTGTGATGTTTCGCTTTTACAATAAATCAATTTGATGATATTGATTGAACTTTCAATACTGAATCTTGGTGACTGCTAACGTATAGTTGTGAAGAAACAATACAAATATGTACTGACAAAGACGATAAAGAAGATCGCAAACAAATATCGTGGAACGTAGATAAGATAATTGAATCAAACGGCGCCAAGCAAACAACGTTAATATGGTAGCATCATGTGGTTTTCTGACCCACTGGAAGCAGTAAAGTACAATGACTTGCCTAATTATACACTGCGATTATTTGTTCGTAATAGTTCAGGAGTCATAAGGTATAATGGTCAGTTTAAAGTTAGAAGAGCAATTGTATCGATGCAGGACACTTGATGTTAAGCGGTCACTGCAGCCCATGGACGTCCACATCTAACCTAACAGAACTGAAGTTTAAGTCTAAGGTTGTACATAGATACCCGGCAACCACACCTCTCAAACCGAAACACCGTCTTGAAACAATTCTTTGCTTAACAGTGGATTATGAAGACGGTGGTAGGTACCTCCGGTCGGACTACAGTCTACCGCCTAATAAAAGCGTTACTACATTTAACAACAAGAAAAATATATATTTATCTGTTGTTTCTGTAACTTCTCCAGAACTTCCGTCAGTATTACCCAGAATGCTAGGGACAAGTGGTCCTATCAATAAATGTAAAAAGAGCTACGCGTTATGTCTTATCGTTAACTTTAGATAAAAATCATCTTATCGTTAACTTTAGATAAAAATCAAAAGTAGTTATTTTTTATATAAAATTGAAGTAGTAAACGAGCATGGATTGCATTTGACAGTAAGTGGTTACTGCCGTCCATAGACATCAGTTCTTAATCCTAAATAGGATCGAAATTCTACTTGAGGTCAGCCACAGATTTGATACCCCTAAGGACTAATTTGCAACGCCGAGAAATTGTCTTTTCCTTACCACTTTTGAATACAAAATAAAACAGCACTGACAATTGCAGAAATAGGTCTAGCGGTAAAACCGGAGTCGAATCATGAATGGTTCCACGACCTGGTAAACTGGTAATTTAACAGACTTTCCAGACCAGAGCTTCTCACTTCGTCGCATAATCTTTATAAGGTATATTTATATCATTGGTATAAAAAATTTTGGGTAAAGCAAATTTTATATAAAAATAATGTTAATTAATTGTCAAAATAGTAATAAAATTCTACACCATAGACACTATTTTCTACGATAGTTGGCAGCCCTGAAGTCGATATTTTAATTGTATTTTTGATAAAGTCATAATGTGAAATTGTTTGAAGAAAGGAGATTGAAAATTCATTGCAAGTAGCGGTATTAATTAATAACGCCCTTAGAAAAATATAACAATCTTTATAGGACACTGCGGCAATAGTTACATTTTAGTTATAGTTAGCAGCTGGTCCATAAATCATTTCATTTCAAGTGTCTGTCAATTGGTTATTTCTGTTGTTTCTAAAACCTCAACCAGTTCTACGTTTTATCTGTACGTTGATTCGGTTGAGTAATCCGAGATTAGTGTTATTTTAGGAGATAAAACGATCATTGTAATCAGTTTGCTGAGATGTCGAGTGTGATAGACGAGCCGTGGATTGCTTCAAGGTAAATTGCTACCTTAAGACGGAACTAAACATATTTTTTATGATAATGGTGAATCGGTCCACCTGATATCAAGTACCATCGTCTTCCTGCGATGTGATACACGTCAATCTATCTATCAGCCTTTAAAAGTCCACGGCTGGACATAGGCTTTTTGTTATTTCTGCATTAATCCGTTACATATTTAGTTTTTTTTTTTAATTTGATTTTTCACCAGACCGCACGGGGTAGCGTGATGGACCATGGCATAACCCTTCATCTCAATGAGGAAACCTGTGCCCAGCAATGGGGCAGTCATAAACTGAAGATGATATCCAGTCTAGTTGTTTACACGTGGGAAATCATAGAATATATCCCGTTAATCCATCGTTTCATGCAATGCATATTTATATTCTTCGATCACGACAAGTGAGGTAGCCAGCCGAATAGATTATACGAATGATAATTCGCCATTGTTATAGCAAACTTATTCCTATGTCGTATTCGTTTCACAGTCAGTTCTGTTGAGAAGCAGAATTATCGCTTTGAAGTAATATCGGCACAATGAGGTGCATATTGTCATGCCTTAACCTAGGAACATCAAACAGTAAGGCAGACGGACGTACAAATTATTAGGATCCCGATTTTGCCGTTAGCCTACGGATCTCTGAAATTCAGTGGAATTGGGAAACTCTTCCTATTCTAAAAATCACTTCTACAATTATAAAGCTCCTAATAAAGCCTTATAGCGCTTTATCTACAAGCTGTAACCCGCGACTCCACTCGCGTAATTTGGACGTGAAAAATGTGGTCCGCGTTTCCTTAACATGCAAGCTACCTCTTTGCCAAATTTAACAAAATCGGTTTAACGGTTTAGGCATGAAATAGAAAATGAAATACTACATAGATTTACTACTATACTACATAGATTATATTTACTACACAGATTTAATACTACATAGATTTACTTGCTCTATTATAATATTATGTTCTGTGGGCACATGGATTAATTGATGTTCATTCTATTTCTCCGTCACCTGATTTCAAGTTATCATTTTAATAATCACAATGACAATTGAAAAGAGTACAAATCATCAATCAACTGTTCTATGTGTTAGGTTTATAATTTAATAAAAGATAGAATATCCTCCATGTAAAATAAAAGGAGGTTGTTTATTAAATATGTGGTTAAATGTATTGAAACAACTGTCTGGAGAAAGAAGAATAAAAAGATTGACAGTTAGATGATAGAAACAAGTGAAGGTGGCGGCATCGAGACATGACATGACGAAATGAGAGAGATCAATTGGAAAACTGGTTGATAATTGTATTTGGTAACTTGGAAATGGGAAACATAATGTGATCTTACATTCATGGGAATATTGTTTTCATTACTTTTGCTTAAATAGTGAGACATTTTATATACATCCCAAATGCATCATCCAGTTAAAATATCAACGATAAATATTCACAAATCCTAAACTACTCCTATAGTTACGCAGAAAAGTGAATATAAATAAATTAAATAACATACATAATTCACATATAGATTACATTAATTCCTCTAGATCATTGTTGAATAAAATCTCCATAATTAAAACAAAAAGACAGATTAAAAATATATTGCACCTGTTCACAAAATAAATCATAAAACGCTATTTAAATGCAATTGCCTTAGATAATGATTTTATTTGTTCAAGAAATGAATGCTTTTCAAGCACCCGACAGACACATTATTTTTAAATATTTTTTGACTACTTCATCTAAGTATAATGTTTGTGTTATAATAATACAAAATAAATAGTACAATAGAAAACATATAGACGGTTTTCCGTCAACAACATCATCAAAGTATCATCTCATTATTGGACGTGGGATGGC
>DWKL01004301.1:0-10697 GCA_018249415.1 Phareas burnsi
AAGATAATATTTAAAACATAATTTATCTATAGAATTAAAATTCTCGATTATATAATTATTATATATAACATATAACAATTATATATAACAGAGCAACCAATCTATAAAAATTTAGCTTATTTCAAACGCAAATAGAAAATATAAAATACCTATTTAGCCCTTAATTTCCTAAATACCAACAGCACTCAGTATTTTTTTTTACATTTTCATCAACATACTAGCTTCGCTCGCGACTAATACACCATCATTAATTTCGATATTTTAACTAATAATTTCTATAAAAAAGATTTTTCTTTATCCTCTCGGGATCTGGACAAATTTACGGAATCAAAAGTACCCTATGTTCATCTCCACAACACAATATTCATCTTTGCAAAATGTCATGATTATCGGTTCATTAGCTGACCCTTGAAAACGCAACAGATTTTTGACATTTATAACATTAGTAATGATTTTGTATTTGAAACATGCCGTAGAGCCTGATGCAAGATCTTATTGGTACTTGCGTAAAGTACTTCGCATTGTCTCCAAATTATTACATTACATTACACTAGCCATCGTATCAAGAAATGTTTTCCGAAATAGACATGATCGCACTAAAGAAGCCTGCTGTTGCAGCTACTGAACCTACTTTCGTAAGTTCGTCACTTAGCTCAACCACTAGAACTGTGATTTGATCTATCATTGACCCATTACTGTAAACACTATTAGCCACTGCCTTTTGGAAACGAAAATATTTAGGCCGTAGTTCAGGATATTGGCCATATGCAGGATGAAAGACGTGACAAACGATTGAGAAAGTGTCAATTATTTTCTTAAATACCTGGGATTTCAAAAAAATAATTGTCATTTCAACCATCACGATGGAAGATCAAAATTCCTAGCAATGGCCCATTGCTTATTGCTAGAAATTAACCAATTCCGGATGGTAAGACTTCATATGAGTCTTCCAACTGACCCTTTGATTAAATTGCTTATTACACAGAGTGCATTCGAATCTCTTGTGTTCGTTGTGAATCCAGCTGTGTTGGATCAAGTTCTTCTTGCGAGCAAATGTCTTTGAACAGACATTGCATACGAATGACTTCTCTTTAGTATGTATCACCACATGCTCGGCTAGGCTACGCTTGTTATCAAACTTGATGCCACAGAACGAACAGGAGAACGTGTCATTCGTGTGTGAGAGGACGAAGTGAGCGCGGTACGGTATCCACTTATTGAAGGTTTGTCCGCAGTCAGGGCACGTATACGTTTTGGGGGCCTGCGCATGGACGGCTACCATGTGATCCATTTTGAGCTTTCTCGACACGAATCTTTTGCCGCACAGACTACACGACTGAGGCCAACACTTTTCTGACGATAACACATGCTCGCGTCGCGCGGCACAGTTCGGGAACGCCGTCTTGCACTTGAGGCAAATCTTGAACTCGCTATGACCAAACTGAATGTGCCGTTGCAAGTTCTCGCGATTGATGTACGACTTGCCACAATGTTCACATGTGTACTTATGGTAGTGCCCGCTTGTGTGACGACTGAGCTCGCGCAGACTCGGAAGCTTTGTCGGACAGAGGGCGCAGACCCATCTGTCCTCTCCCAACTTGAACATTTGCATGCCAGTCTCCACGTCCGTGTTGACCTTCTTGTCATGGTCTTCTCTTAGGTGGTGCGATATCGCCACGATAGTTTTGAAGCTCCTCGAACATATGCGACACGCAAGGTCGGTGCAATCTACTTTGAGGAACTCGTTGTAATTGCTGACAGTATGCGCGAAGGCGGTGTCCACGTTGAACGAGAGGTGTTCCTCCCTCATGTGGGCGCGGTACTCCTTGGGATCCTGGTAGTCCTCGCAGCAGTAGACGCATACCATCCCGTTACCGGGCATCCTGAACGGACACGCCGTTGTATATTTCAACACTATCTTGGCGTTGAGTCGCGCCACGACTAACCAATCGATCTCTAGAACAAAGAGAATGCCTTGGTGACAATGTGCTCTTTCATTGGTTATACTGATTGAGGATAATGTTAGTTTTGATCACACGCGTGAGTCGCCAAATGTTTTGACGTGTTCAATTTGTTATTTTAAATTGGTATGAGCCGTTTAGCGCGCTCAACGACTTACGATATGTTGTCTTCAATATAACAAAACAGATTAGTAAATATACTTTGGCCGAATATACATAACCGTGAATTGACGATACATTTTACTCACGTGTATTTTTTACGCAAAATGACAAAGAACAATGCCATCAACTTTTCCGAAGAATATAAAGATGTCGGTTTTTCTAAAATCAATATCATTCCAGTACATTGAACGTCAATTAGTATTGATAATAATAAAAAGTTTCATGTTAATAAAAACTTATCGAGTCCAGAACTTGTTGCGGCATCCGAGAGAGAGAGAGAGAAAGACTACTGGCGTATTTCTTTTGGATAAAACTCCCGTTTTAATGAATTGACTATTAAACTATTTCGTAAATTGATTAACATGTCATCTAAAATTATCTTTTTTATGGAATATCAAAATGATAATACGTGTTTTATATGATATCGTTGCAAAAATATATTGAACCAAAAAGGAGATAAAAGAATAATAAAGAAGCGAATGCTTTTGGTCTTCAAATGTAGAGACCCTGCGCATTATTAGTGAGTAATGAACTCAAAGGTTAACCAACACTCGATACCTTGAAACCTACATCTTTTGATCTATGCGCTCGGTACCCCGAAACCTACATTTTTTGATATACACTCGGTACCGAGAAACCTACATATTTTAATTTATATTCAGTACCCTGAGATCCTGGGACTCCATATCCTGGGACTCAGTGACCCGAATCTAAATCTTTTGATCTATACTAAGAACCCTGAAACCTACATTTATTGATCTATACTCGGTACCATGAAATTTAAACATTTTGACTTATACTTGGTACCCTGAAACCTACATCTATTGATGCGGCAGTAGTTACTGTGCGAAGCTTCTTTGAAATGTTTGATTACGCCAAAAAATAATTTGATCTTTTATATTAAATGAATGAAATTGTTAAATTGATTAAATTATATTAGTTAATTTCATATGTAATGGAAACACACTAAAGAAGCGTACAACACATCTATAATATTTTTTTTTTAAATAGGATAGTAAACGACTGCAAATAGCGTCAGATCAGAAGGACGAGCAGAAAACCGTGATACATTGTAACTGAGGTCAATCACGGATGCGTCGATGCCCCTGAGAACTGAGTTGTTAGGCTGCATACTAGTATATCTGCTTTACACCACCATTCAAACCAGAACACAATAGCTTACACCCCTGTTGTAAGTACTACCACCATCACGATTTAAGGTGCTTAATATTACCACTTAATAATATATATTGATTATATTGTAACAATATACATTGATATGTCTTTAAGTTTGTCTCAATTATGCACTGATTGAGTGCCTATTGAAGCTCATGTACATCCGTAGCCAACTTCAAGAGCCTCTTCGGAAGTAATTCGCAGATGCGAACCGATACGATGACGAATATATTCGTAATCGAGATCGTCTCACAAGTACATGTGAGTCGGTAGCTGGGCCTATAGTAATGGTAAAAGCCAGCGACGAGAGAGGGTATTCCTCCCTCCCCCCCTCCCCGCCCTTCCCCCGCCTCAGAACTGTCCCCATTTAATTTGAAAAGCCGAAACGTAGGGGAGCAAACGTTATTAATTTAATAATAATAAAAGTACATGTAAGATGTTAGAACCGTTTAATTGTTGCTTTCTTAATGTCTCTAAAATTATATTAATCACTTACTTCACTATAATATAATCCTAAACTAATTTAAGCTATCCAGACATTCAAAAACCGTTTGCATCTCGCACCCTGACCTTGCCTGGAAGCAGGCGTCGAAGACTCCCGTTATCACGTATGAGGTACAGATTTCTAACTAATCTTAAGTCCCGTTAAGTCCCGGTACTGGGCAAGATTTAGAACTTTGTCAGTTACGTCTTTAGTCGTGTTCCATTTTTTATATTTTTTTAAGAATTAATTTGGAATACAAAAGACATTTTGGGTCAGCTTACCGACAAATATACGTCTGCCATAAAGTACAAGGTAATGAAAATGTTAATCTGCATTACTTGAAGATAAATCAAGACGATCTCGTTAAAAGTATCAAACACTCATATCTCTAAGGTACACTCGTTCCTAAAATACTTTCTATCGCCGTCGCGTCTAGACCGCTCCTATGTCAAATGTTTCGCGAGATGCCGTTTCATTCTCGACATGCAAGTAAATTTGAGACCGCAATGTTTGCAAACCGCACAGTCGTCAGAATGCTGAAGCCTGAAATGGTCGTAGTACGCCATTCCGGTGGCAAACGTGACGTCACAGTTGCCACAGTGGAACGTCTGTCTCGTCGCCCCGTGCTCAGTCTCCATGTGATGCTTCCGACTCTTGAAGTCCAGAAATCTCTCCGGACACTTGCCGCAAATGTAAGGCATACATGACTTCTCGATCCGCCGATGTTTCTCCTTCGCCTCCATCGAGGGGAACACTCGCTTGCATAACCTACACGACACCTCGTAGTCCTGGTGCTTCAAGCGGACGTGTCTCAACAGGCCGGTAGTGGCCACGTAGCTGTTTCCGCAAACGTGACACACGTAACTAAGGAAGTGCGTTATTGTATGCCTGTTCAAGTGAAACAGCGATGGCAGGGACTTGTTGCAGACGGCACAAGAGAACACGCCCTTCCGCAGATGGTACGGCATCACACCGAGCTTTCCGCTCGCGATTCGCTGGCCGTGTTCCTTCTTCAAGTGTTCCGCTATCGTTTCCAAATCGACGAACGCTTTGGCGCACATTCTGCATTTCAGATTCGTCAAGTCCGCCTTGACGAATTCCAGTTTGGGCAGATTATGGAAGGCCACTTTCAGACTAAACGTCGCGTGCTCCTCGTCCATGTGCCGTCTGAACTCGTCCGGATCTTCGTACAACTCCTGGCAGAAGACGCACAGTATGCATTTATCGTTGACGCGGAACGGGTACGCTGTGGTACACCGAAGGAGTGTCTCGGCATTACCCCGCGCCGGATCGTACCACTCCTCTAAAACAGAAAAATCTCCGCTGTAGACGTGACCGCGATTGATAACTTCTCGATTTGTTTACTTCTTAATACGATTACGAGTGTTTTGGTGAAGAAACCGTTTTTGCATTAACCCTATGAGGCTCACGCCAATTGATTTGATTTTCGACTAGAGGTCTCAGCGTCGAGAGGTCTATTTGCCGTTCTTGACTAGCCAGATTTCGCGATAGCGCTCCGGAAATATCGAACATATTCAACGTGCACTGTCTAATTCTTGTCAAGAAAGTTGTAACGTAAGCCGCAGTTACAGTTCAAGAGAGGTTTGTGAATACACACATTTTACAGTAAATATATATGTAACACACAAGTAGTGTTTGCGTTCGATAAACCATTTGTAGTTTTAAGAGCATAAAGCATAATTTGGACATAATTGTAGTGAAATGTAGACACAAATATAAAATATACACACATTGGGAACGTGAAAATCAATTTCATAATCAAATGATCAACAACGTCACATTTAAAGCCAGTCACACACGATCACAATAATATTTTGTACGAGTATCTGCGCATATTAATTTAAAGATATAAAATCGACATAACAGGCGTTTTATATCAGTTAAGCAATATAATGGACCATATCGATGTCGATAGGGTTCCCTTTTATAAATTGATACAGCACAATACTATCGATCATTCGAATAGATTTCATATTAATCATAGGATGCCAGGATCATCACAATCGACATGTTAGTATCGATATTTGGAATAAATGTTAATCGATTAATAATCATTTTTAATCGATGATATATATTGGCAATATAATAATCTGTTCTACTGATACTATTGTATATATTATATGTACACTATCGACAGCGTAATCGAGGGGATAGGGACTTGGGGCATCTCAATAATTTTTGTTTTTAATATAATTGAAACAGCAACTGGTTATATAGACCAACTGCTAAGTTAGCTATGTGTATTTATAGCGTAATTAATAAATGGTACAACTATAATTTGTATGGATAATTATCACCGCCGCCCTCGTAATCCACCGTGAAGCATTTCTTGTGGATAGGTTGACGAGATGCGATTTTCGGATACACCTACAGCGAAGCGACCACCTTGGTCCTTGTAACTAGTAATGCATCCGCGTGCGGATTCATACAGAACTTCAATCCCGTTTAAAGTTAAACGTAGGTGTCCATGGGCCGAAGTGACCACTTAATATCAGGTGGGCTGCACACTCGTTTGGTACTCTTCTCACATAATCCTAATGTAATCTTCTCACATATTAGATACCATTCTGATATAAATATATTATATGCGCCGTGTGTGACAAAAACAATGTCAAATTGTTGAATAAAATCGCATTTGTTCACACATACTGTATGATCATTAATTTTATTGTAAAGTTAGATATAACATTGCAATTTTATATAACAACTTGAAAAACAATCTCCAAATTTGAACGGACGAATTTGTGCATGAATAAAAAATGTGTTCGTTAAAAAATATTTTTTGCAGCCAAATTTAATTCCTACCTTCCTAATCCCCATCTTCTTGTCACCTGTCACTTTTACTCTAAGGTTGTCTGAAAACAAAGCCTGATTTAGCGATAAGACCGCCTTTAGATTTCATTTTTTCTTTCATTCTGTTATTTATTTTGCCGTGTTTGGGAGTAAAATAGTAGAATTTATAGCCTATTAACAGTGGCTATGACCCCATTACTTATGTTTTTACATTATTTTAAAATTAACTAATATTGTGGTATTATGGGTAAATATGTGAAGCGAAGCGCGCGGCACCCCACGACTGTCGTATATCGTAACCGATCCACAAAGTTAAGCAACGTCGGGCGTTGGTTGTTAGTTAGGTGACCGCTAGTGGCTTAATTTCCTACGCGCTTCCGTGCTTCGGAGAGCACGTAAAGCTGTCGACCCCGGTTATCATTGTATAACAGTCGATAAACTTTGTCGGAAATTTTCTGGGACGGTTTGAAAACATTTGACACGGGTTGGTCACTAACCATACCATCCGCAAATCCGCATTGGAGCAGCGTGGGAGTATGCTCTAGGCCTTCCCCAGTTGTGGGGAGATACCCGTGCCCTGCAGTGGGACACAAAAAGGGTTGGAGCCATGCGCATATATTATAAATCACCGGGAAGTAATTAACCCCTAAAGAACAGTTTAATTATGTGATCACGATCCATGCAACAGGGTCGTAATATCGGCAATCAGAAACCGCATATCGTGACTACCCGTTACATAATTAAAATGTATAATTTTCGCGACAGTATTGGCTTTATCCTAGGGAACAACTCAAAGAGGGAACCCTGAAGGGACAAAAGATCCCCACCTTTTCCCCTCTACCCGTTGCGCGGTGCCGTGAGGAGCAAACGAGCGTGCAGGCTACCCTACCTAATGTTAAGTGCTCACTACATCCTATGGACGCCCACATCTAACTTCAATCAAAACGACGTCGTAAGTAGACGCGTCACTACTCGTGCGGACTAAGATGGTCGCCTCGCTGTAAGTGTTTCCGGTAACCGTAATTTTTTTTTATTATTATTAATTCTAAAGACCTCCAAGTGTGTTATCCTCTAGAGTAATTGTACAAATTAGTATTTAAAAAAGAGGGTACTCGAAAAATCACATAATAACGAGGAATAATGATTAAATTGTGAATTTGATATGGCGGGCAATAAACTATAATCATAATATATCATTATTATATACATCCATCCGTTCAAATTGAAGATGTTATCCGGTGACAACTAAATAATTAAACCGGTGTCATATGGATATGTCTCAACTAATCATAAAATTAAAAAAAAAGTAAATATTCTCAATGAATATTCCAATTGTTTACTATCAGAGCTCAAATGTATTATTATATAAATTTACATGCCACAATTAACAGCGATCCTAGCCAAACGGTAGATAGCTGTCAGTGATGAATTAAGTTTTCCGGCACCCGAATCCCGGATTAGAATCTAAGTGATTTTTCAATCACATGCATATTGAAAATAATAAAAATATCACACGCTTTAACGGTAATACTTGATATTTAATAAATGAAATAATTTATAGTGACCGTTTTCATTTTTTAAATGATGAAAGAAACAAACTAGCTTAGCTCACCTGATAAATGATCACCGCCAATGGTCTGAAACCAGCTGCATATATAAAATATGAAGTCCTACCAAAAGTCGATCTCAAATGCGTTGCTAGTCTTCAAGACTAAGACAGAACGCCTCATAGAAGTGAATCTGACGCTTGCCCTTTAAACCAGAATATGGCAGACTACTACTTAACATCGTCAACCTATTGCAGGACACTGATCTTCTATCATAATGAGAAGTGTGAGGCCATAGTCCACTACGCTGTCCAAGTGCAGATTGGTAGACTTCACACACCTTCGAAAACATTACGGAAAACTCTCAGAGATGTAGGTTTCCTTACGATAGTTCCTTCCCCGTTAAGGGAAGTGATAATAAGGAAGTGATCATTAATTTGTAATACGAACTTACATATGTGCGAAGTTATCTATGAAAAATTAAAGGTGTGTGCGAGATCCAAGCCCCGGACCTCCGTGACCGAAATATTACCACTAGGTACTATACTACAGCTATGAGGGCAGAAATATTAAATATATAAATAAATAAATAAATATAGGTGAAGGAAAGCCTCGTGAGAAAACAAACACGCCAAATGAGGCAATACCTAAAAGGACATGCATTATTTCGTAAAACCTGTTTGTTACACACATCAATTCATCAACACATATTTTCCAGCAAATAAACTATTTGATTTAATGAGAGTTATCTTTAAAATCCTCAAAGGCACTGAAGTCTACTAACATACTGGCCTAGCCTGGTGGAATAGGGCAATAATCCTCACTATATTTAATAACTTATACAGCATCATTGAAATACTGTTCTGGAGGCACTTGGTGTTTATCATACAGTGGTCTGTGACCACATTATATTGCTACATCCATAACATAAATAGAACCAATGTGTAATATGTTTTTAAATTTGCTAATAAATTATATGAATATGCCCTGGTAAGTACTTACCTAATAATGTTTTAAAATTTCTGACATCGATAATATAAACAAGCCGCTTAAGGTATGATATTTTTAAATAAACCTGGTAACGTAAATGACTTGACATAAAGTATACCAGTTGGATGATAAAATTAATAATGTCCATCTTGTTTCACATATCACAAAAGCGGTAACAAATTCAATTACATGCAATGTAGACGTCTGTAACGACGACACCTAATCTTAATAAGGTAGTAAAATACTTTCAGAAACATTTTATGGCTCTGGTCCAGTGATATTGGATGCCAAAATAAATCGTTGTGTAAATAGTAAATTAATCAGAAATATTTGAAATCGATAAAGGTGTAGTGGAATTAAAATTAAGTATCTAAATTTCATCCGTCATTTACATGTAACAGGATATTTAGATAATGTAACAGATACTGCAGCACTGCCAATTAAAATTAATGTGTTTAGAGACAAAATAAGTAATTTAGATCTAGTTGCTAAACTATAATAGAGTAGAGTTCAATTTATTTGTGCAGCACTTTAATTAATCGTAAACTCTACATAACATCGTACAGTGTTAGTTGAAAATTGTTAAGACTTTATTTCTTGAAAACCGCCATGTCTTCGGGGTTTGCGAATGTGAAATGGCTATTTCAAACGTCTCTGCTCAAATATGCTCAGACCGGCATCTTTATTCTTCTAACTGCAAAAGAATCACAACGCGTAAACACCGCGTTTTCGCTTTTTGTTTACGAAGATAATACTTATGTAAAATGTTAACACAATTTGTTTCTTCAATTGGCTTTCGACATTCACTTAGCGTACTTAGATTTTTATATCACACATTTTAATTATTGACACACTACATTCAATTATTCGAAGTTCCAATGTGTCATTATTTGTATTGTTTACAAATCGTAAGTATTATACACTTATAAAAGACAAAGGGATAAAATACATATAATAATACATGCTTTAAAATGTGACCTTTAAGTAAATTTATTTTGAGTAAAATAGCAAAATCTTTAGCACGTACTTGTGACGTTGCTTTAATACCATTAGCTATATTTTTTGTATCAAGTTAATTCAACTTGAATTCAACAGTAAAACAAGTTTTCTTATTCTACTTTATTACGTTCTTGTCCTTTAATCAAAAGTCTTACGGCCCGCAATAAGCAGTTTACTTTCCACGATTTCCCAAGACGTAAATCTCAAATGTAATTTGATTTAATGCTCCCAAAGCCCTTTATTGAATTCGAACGCATACGGCCTCGGTCAAAGATTTGACTGCATAGAATTTATAAATTTGCTTAGATCACCGATCGTTGTCTTATCGATATGTGTAAATATTGTTTCGGAAGTTAATACGTATATTAATTGTTGACGTTCTAAATTTTATTACATTTCGTCATCGTTTTCCATCTCGTCAATGAAGATAATTCTATAACTTCCTTGTGAAATCAGATCCAATAGATCCTTCATCTTCATTGACTAGATAACCTTGTTCAAATATATTAGTTAGAATGTTAGAAATCGATCAAATTCTATAAGCTTTGTAAATGAGTAGATACT
>DWKL01004302.1:0-10697 GCA_018249415.1 Phareas burnsi
GGTGTCCATGGGTTGTGGTGACCACTTAACATCAGGTGGCCTGCATGCTCATTTGCTACTTTACAAACATAAAAAAAAAAAAACATTCTTCGTGTGGATGACGTGCTAGGCGACTATGAGATTAAATCCCGGCGATTAGCAGCAGTATCTCCTGCTTCTTCTTCCCTTCAGCCTATATTATACCACTGCTGGAAATAGACCTGTCCCAAAGAATACTACTGAACCCGATTTGCAGCTTTTCGCATCCAGTTGCTTCCCGTGACCCAGTGTATCTTCGCGCCATCTAATAGGAAGGCGTCCCGCACTGCGGTGGCCTTAACCTGATCTCCATTCCAAAAGCTGTCTATTCCAGCAGTCGTCGGATCAGACAGATGTGACCAGACCATTGTAACTCAACTTGTTAGCCTTCAGAGCTGTCAGTGACTCTAGTTATAGGAACTTTTAAGAGAGATCTATATCCAGTAGTGAACTCCTGTGGGCTGGTCGATGAATTCTCATCCTGACATTATAGCACTTAGTAGTGAGATAGTTATAAACTATCATAGGTATTTTTACTTGATAATCAATCTTTTTTTCTAAAATGGAAAATAAAGGCTTAAAGTTTTCGAAATCCTGTCTTGCTGTCGATATGGAAAAAAGTAAAAAACTTAGTGACGGGACGGCGGGGCGTTAAACGTTAACACCTGCTTCTTCCCCCCTGTGGGATTCACAAAATTGCAAACTTAGATTATTTGAGCTTGCAATATTACAAAAAGTTTTTATATCGCAAAAAGTCAATCTGATGGTGATGCCATCTAATGCTGATCAGTGATCAACCCCAAATAGGGCAGAAGACCTACCTGAGATTGCCGTTGTATCTCCCTTAGTACACTTTCAAACCAGGACACACTAGAATTTAACATTGACTGGTGGCAGACTAAGTTCAAACGCCTTTTAAATCTACCTTATCCTTGAAACCAAAACCTAATAGCAGAACCATTGCTGCTCAATTTAGAAACGTTGTTACGGTGATGCAGTCGCAGGCAATAAGTCAGACCATGGTCACGGCTGTGGACGAAACCATATTTTTTGAGGTTTTTGTAATTTTAACACAGTGATTCTTAGTAATTTTTATTTATTACTGATTATCACATTCCCTTCATTCGAGAACCCGCGTGGCGCAGCTGTTACCTTACCGGTCAGACACGCAGAGGGTTCCGGATTCGATCCCGATAGACAGTCATCTAAATTATGAATTTAGGTTTTTGTTCTGGGTTTGGGTGTTCGTCGTCGTCGTCGTTCGTTTATGTGTCTATTGCACCCACAACACAGGGTAGACATCATATTATGAGGCTATGGCATAGAAAGTGTTTGTTTTGTTTTCATTGTTATTCCATTGATTTATTTGCTTGTTTCAAATATGATTGCAAAAGTCTTAATTGCAATGTTAAATAATAAATTTTATATGACACGCCCCTTGCACGTTATTAAAAAGACTTTCGCAATGAATCGTGTTTTTCCAGAAAGAATGCAGTGAAGCAATATATATTTTCCGATCCGTCGCACGACCGCGCGGAATTAATCAGTTTCAACAAACACTATTATATGTGCAAAGAAACTTGCGCTAAGCCTTCGATAACCTCCCCCTCGCCCGCGGAGCCAACGGCGCGTGGTACACAATATCGATAAAATCCCTTATTCTAGACCGACTATGATTTTAATAAAATACTTGTTTTTATTTGAGAAAAGTAGCCGCTCGTTTGAGCGTACAGATTGCATCTGATGTTAAGTGGCCACTGCCGTCCTATCAAACAAAACTGACGTCCCCTCTGAGGTCACTTCACTCGAAGATTTTTGGCACTATATTAATAAAATTATAAATATAGGTGTGCTTCGTGATCTCCTACACAATGTATCGAAATTATGATTAAAAAAAATTAATTGCGACATTTCATACATAGAACAAAAGGTTAAAAAAATATTGTGAGATTCGACATGTCTTCGAGATTGATATAGACCTTACTAAACGACTTTTTTTATTTTTTATTTTCTTTTTCATCGAACTTCGTCGAAATTGTGTTGCCTTGTAGAGACGAGCCATAGTTAGAGAACTATTCAACTATGAAGTAAAATATTGAAAAAACGTTTGTTTGTCGTTATTATGGGATTATTACATATTGGCGGAGGCCTCGTGGGCAGTTTGAAAACATCCGACAAAGGTTCGCTAATAACTCGTATCGACTCTACCAATCTGTAATGGAACAACGTGGTTAAGTATGATCCAGGTTTCCCCCCGGTTGCGTGAAGAGAACTGTGCCCAGCATTGTGATATAAATAGGTTTGCAACCGACAAATATCCATGAGCGGAAGAGACTACTTGCTCGTCTGCACCTTTCATTACATATTTTGTTTATAAAAAAGACAACTAAATCCATGTCAAATCACTCACTCATTATGTCAGATGAAAAACTCTCAGACATGTAAGTTATTTTACTATATTTTTCTTCGCCGTTAAATCACCTAATAATTAATTAATAATATACACATAACTTGTAAAATCAGACATGCATGCGGGATTCGAACCCTGTACCCCAACGTGTGAATCTTACCACTAGGCTATCACTCCTACACTAATCCCTTAGCTGTATCTTAAGGAAAGTAACAATAACCAAGACACCTCAGCATTATCTTGCAGCTTATCTGGTGTTTGCACAGTCGCCTCAATCTCGGCCGGCTCGCGGCGTGAACGCCATTGTGATGGTAATGTGGTGGCCACAATTCTATTAATTCATTATAAAGTTACTTGATTATAACGTTATTACGAAATTACCTGCCAATTCAGATGGAGCTGTGTTAACCCGCTCTTGAATATCATACTAGCGTCCCAATTAATAAATTTAATCTTACGTCTACCATTTATCGTTCTTAAGGTGGTAGAGCCCTTTCTGGTTTAACTCTGGAGGCACCACCGTCAATTTTATTCCTGCCTTCGCAAGGTTAACGTTGGTGAGTTTTAATTTGAAGTGTGTGGTAAGGGAGAGGTACTTACGTGAAGTATGCCAACTTAAACCTCGTAGTAGCGACATATGTTACGACAAATGCATGTCACCGACCTCAACGCTGACCAAGTGGAATGGAGATAGAGTTTGAATTCTGTTTGGTTTCTATTCTACAGATATAACTAGATGGAGGAACCTGACACCATCTAGTAGACTGTATGCTCGTTTGGTTTTTTTATGTGAAAAGAGTAGAGTGGATACCAACTGTTGTTAAGTTGTCACTGCAGCCCATGGACATCCACATACAACTTCATCAAAACTGAAGTTTTATCTAAGGCCATACGTAGATACGCGTTACTACTCCTAAGGAATAAGATTTCGCCTCGCTGTAAGTGTACCCGACAACCACACCCCTCCAACCGAAACACAGGAATAGCTTCACGTTGAATGAAGGCGGCGGTGGTACCTCCCCGGACGAAGTTTATTTCTACCACCTATCTGTTGATGTCCGTTACTCACGCTAAAAAAACTTAAAACTGCTTCGGTTTTTAGTTATACGAAATAACTCCGTAGAACTAAAAACGGAGTAACAAGACTCGCAAGCAACTAGCGAGATTGAAAAGTAACTACCCTCCTCCGCGGACACAATACAGATCTACTCCTTTAATTGGTTCTTTGTGTTCCACTTCTAATGGCCTTTAAATCTAGGACTCGGGGAAACTGTCTTTGAAAACGGACAATAGTATTTTATTTATATCATTGGCTGTCTGTAGGTTTTATATTTCCTTAGTTAATTAGTTAAACTACCTATTTATGTTGATTACACTTTCAGTTTAAAAAAATAATCTATAATTTTTAATTTATAATATCGCAGTTTTTATATTTGAAGAGTAGCAAATGAGCGTACTTGCCACCTGGTGTTAAATAGTTACTGCAGTCCACGGACACCCACATTAAACCTCAAACAAAACGGAAGTTCTGTCTGAAGTCATACGTAGACGCGTCATTACTCCTGAGAACTAAGATGGTCGCCTCGCTGTAACTGTGCCCGGCAACCACACCTCTTCAAACGAAACATAAAAACAACTTATATAATAATTTACTTGCATTACGCTTTTTAAAAGTATAACGACCGACGTCTACATAAGATTACGCGGTAACATTTTTAAACAATAACGTTGTTATTCATTTGTTAGTCTCCACCGTAATATTGTGTACGGTTGCTGCAAACACGGCAAAATCCATTAAGAATGCACGAGCGCCCGCAACTCACGGCCCACTGGTAAGCAATCACACCGCTTACACACGTTGCAATACTCGTAAGAGCTAACAACAGAAAAGGTGTTTTTTATGTGAAAAGAAGAGCAAACGAGCTTGTCGTGCCATGCCACGTGATTTTAAGTGGTGATTGCAGCACTAAAACACCCACATTTAAAATCGAGTGCGGCAAACACATCTGTCATGGTTTACTGTCCGTGCCACCGGTGCGGCTCGCACGCGTACGGTGTGTGCCGCCGTACTGGAACACGCCTGTAGCGTTACGCGCCGCACGGGTGAACCGTTTCGGATACTAGCGTCGCAGTCATTGTGTTAACTTAAACCGGACTGAAGTCCTATCTGAGGTTGTACGTAGATGCGTCACTGCTCCTGAGGGCGAAGATGTTCGCCTCGCTGTAATTGCACCGGCAAATACATTTTTCGGAAAGCGTTGTTTTTTGTTATTTTTTAAGGTATTTTGTTTTACCTGAGCATTATAGCAATGTTGTTCTGTGAATTACGTGTTGAATGAAGGTGGTACTGTCGTATTTTTATTAGCAAATTTGCATGTAATCCTCTCCTCTATAAGGAGAAGAAAGGGGAGAGAGGACGCCTCGCACGTACAAGTTCCCGGAACGCTATAACGAAATAGGGCTCTTAAAAAGGATGCAAAAAGAACTCCGGTTCGAAGACGGCGATACATTTTCGATTTATACTATAGGCATATTATATTATACCATAGACTTATTCCATAGGCACACTTATAGCGGGACGACCATCTTAGTCCTCAGGAGTAGTGACGCATTTACGTACGACCTCGGATAGAACTATAATCCTCTTTGAGGTTAGATGTGGGTGTCCATAGGTTGTAGTGACCACATAAAATTAGATGGCCTGCCTGCTTGTTTATTAATTTCTCACTGCTGGGCACGGGTCTCCTCTCAGAATGAGAAGGGTCAGGCAATAGTCCACCACGCTAGCCAAGTGCGGATTGGTAGACTTCACACACCTTCGAGAACTTTACAAAAAACTCTCAAATATGCAGGTTTTCTCACGATGTTTTCATTCACCGTTAAAGGAAATGATCTTTTCTAATACGCTTATAACTTCGAAAAATCAAAGGCGCGTGCGGGATTCGAACTCCGGACCCCCAGTGTTAATTAATTTCTAATACGCACATAACTTCAAATATAAAAAAAAACAATGACCACTTCCCATTAGCCCCCTCTGTTTTATCACTAGATTTGTTATGTATAAAACACATAAAGAGCCAGACAATAAACACACCATGAGTGCATAGACGCCCATGGCATTCTGGTGCTCAGATATTAATGAACCCGCGATCCTTCGCTTGAATATTTCATTCGCCACGTGCGATCTACCGGGATAAAATATTACGCGGACCGAGTGAGTACATTACGAGGGTTATTGCCTTTACTATCATTCAAAATAAGAAAAATATGAAGCAATCTGTAATTAACTCAAACCATCTTGAGAGGCGGTAGAACTATAGTTCATCCGGGGAAGCACCATCGCCGCCCTCATAATCTGCCATGAAACAGTTTGCGTATCGGTTGGAGAGGTACGGTTGCTGGGCACACTTACAGTGAGGCGGCCATCTTCGTCCTTAGGAGTAGTGACGCATCTATGTACAACCTCAGACAGAACTTCAGTTATGTTTTAGGTTAAATGTAGGTGTCCATTGGCTGCAGTGACCACTTAACATCAGGTGGCCTGCGCGTTCATTTGCTACTCTTCAAAGGCGACCATCTTAGGGTGTAGGAGCAGTAACGCATCTACATATGACAAAAAACTCAAACGATTTCTACACTCACAGTCCCCACACTAGGATACCCTGTGTCGTGGGTACCATAGATACATACAAGACGAGTACATAAACATCCATACCCAGAACAGAAATCTAAATGTCTCCCTGGCTGAGATCGTACCTGAAGCCCTGTGCGTGTCGCCCGGAATTCTGTTTGAGGTTAGATGTTGGTTAGCTACACTTGTGTCATAAAAAAATCCAACTATCCATTTACGAGAATACGATAATGGATTTAAAGGACACCTGATAGTTCATTAACACAAGCCTTCCTTGTAAGCGTCTTCGCTCCTCAAGTACTAGGCAATGAAGCCTTACGTCAAATCCTGTTTACGGAAGTATCTTAGAATAGGAAAGTTTCAAATGGCTTAATACGGTAGTCTAGAAGTTACGTTTGTAAGCTCTTGTTAAGTAGTTATAAGTTCTTGTTAACTTCATTAATTCGTCATTAGACAACTTAGTACTTACAGATTGTCTTTCTATCGTGTGCTAGTTTTATACAAAAGCAACTGTTTTTATGTTTTAGAATAGCAAACGGGCATGGATTCCTGATGTTAAATGGTCACTACGGTCCACAAACACTCACATGCAACACATGTAACCTCAAATGTAACTAAAAGTTCAAAGTTATATCTGAAGTTCTATTTAAATATGTCACTTTTAAGGATTAAGAAGGCCATCTCGCTGTAAATCTGCCCGGCAACCACACTTCTCCAACATACATATAAATTGGTTCACGGTGGAATAAGGGGCGGCGGTGGCACTTCCCCGGATGAACTAAGAGCTGTTGTTCGCAACGTCGGTCGTATGGTTTTCAATTCCATCACCACAAATCATTAAAATCCCACTGCTGCGGACGATTCTCCCCTCAGAATAATAGGGTGTAGACTACCGACCACCAAGATGGTACTTGACCATCTGGACCATCTGACCATGGATTGGTAAATTTCACACATCATTGAGAACTTTATGGATGTCTCTCAGCCATGATTACCTCATGCACCGTTAAAACGAGCGATAATTATTGTTATTGTGGTTATTTTTAATATGTAAATCTGTGCGTGAGAAAGGAATCCTGAACCCCTGGCATGAGAAGCCAAAATCGTACCAATAGACAGTCTATGTTGAGTTGACTTGACTTAACATTGATTTTGTTGTTTCAGTTGAATCATCATCGACCCATTAATGCCCCACTGCTCAGCACGGATCTCTTCTCAGAATGAGAAGTGTAAGGCCATAGTCGACCACGCTGGCCAAGTGCGGATTCGTAGACTTCACACACCTTCGAGTACTTTACAAAGAACTCAGAGATGTATAGTTTCCCTTACGATGTTTTCCTATACCGCTAAAGCGTAAAATTTCTAATACGGACACAACTTCGAAAAATTAGAGGTGCGTGCGGGATTCTAACCCGGGACTCTCATGTTCAGAGGCCAGAATTTCAATCACTAAGTTATCACTCAGTCGAATGCGGTTATATATTTAGCATGCACAAGAATGAGGCACAGGTCTCAGTGTTGCTCAAAGACGATTATTTTTCATGTTCAAAGAGTAGCAAATGAGCTTGCAGGCCACCTAATGTTAAGTGGTCACTGCAGCCCATAGACACCTACAGTTACCCTCAAAAAAACTGAAGTTCTGTCTGAGGTCGTACATAGATGCATCACTACTCCTGAGGACTAAGATGGTCTCCTGTAAGTGTGTCCGGCAGCCGCACCTCTCCAACCGAAACACAAAAACTGTTTCACGGCGGATTATGAAGGCAGCGGATTATGAGATACTTCCCCGGTTGAACTATAGTTCTACCACCTATCTGTCTGTCTACCACCCTGTGAATCTAAATACACGTTATATAGTAAAATCCATCAAGCGGTTTAGACCACAGCCCGTGTCAAAGAAATAAACATACATACATAGCCATCCAGACATCTAAATGATGAATTTGATTTCCGTTCTGGGTCTGGGTGTTTGTATGTGTCCATGGAATCCACGACACAGGGTATCCAAGTATAGGCTATGAGTGTATAAAGAGTCTCTGGAACACCACACCTGACTCAAAGTTCCGTCATTGAAATATAATGTCATTAAAACTATGCAAATTGAAGTAATGCCATTTTAAAAATTAACTCAGAAGATCTAAGGCTTGCTAAATTGCTTAAAGCTGATAATAACAACTTTAATGTAAAATGACTTGGAAAGCAATGAAAAGTATTAATAACCTGACAACATGTGCTCAAATAAACATAAAAATAAGCAGTCATAGCCTAGTGGTAAAGATTCCGGTCTCCCATAGTGAAGATCCGACGTTCGAATCTCGAACGCATCTTACATTTTTTGAAGTCGTTTTTTAAATTAATTATGGCTTGCTTTAACGATGAAGGAAAACACCGTGAGAAAACATCTGAGAGTTCTTTGTAAAGTTCTCGAAGGTGTGTGAAGTTTACCAATTCACTTGGTTTATGGCTTAATGCTTCTCAATCTGAGGGATGGGGGAGATTCATGCAGTGGGACATTATTGGGTCGACGATGCTGATGATGATGATGATGAAATACACATAATCTCACACATAGACACGTAAATCCAGAAGAACACTTATTTCACGCAATAAAGCCAGTGGCACACTAGACACCATAAGTCACAACCCACATTCCTGCACTCGTATGCGCTCCACAAAGTGCCCACTTCAAGCGCTTTGCGACCCCTGAATCTATGACGTTGTCGGTGCAGTAGAACTGATCCCAGCTTACAATATGTCATCGAGTGTGGATTAAGAGCTTTAAGATATGGACGCCAAGCGAAAACCTCTATTTCTGGTCATAAGAATGCTCCTTTAGTAAGCGCACTCAGCTAACCACTCCGGTCATCTTAGGAATCTGACATCGCTGTGGGTTCGATGCCCAGCCGAGTAGATATCTAAATGATGAATATAAATTTATACTGTATCTGAGTGTTTGTGTACTCACCATTATGTATGTTAGTGTTATCTTATTGTTTGATGAAATTATGAAAAACTAAAGCTTTAAATTGCAATGTTATGTTAAGATTATCCCACTTTTAAATATATTTGAATTGATAATTAAGAGGGGCAGAGTCACAACAAGTTCTGTCTGTCATAATCGAATGGAAACGAACATTTCTAGCTTTGGCTTTTTTTGACGCATCTCTGCTCTTCGACTGGGCTAGGTTGACTGGAGATCCTTAACGGGATGTTGCATATTGGTGACATCTAGCGGCATATTGCTACACAAATCAAATCAGCTCCTCTGTCGTTACATTTCATGTTTACTAGGTCCTGACACAACACAGAGAACATTTCATTAATCCTTCCTTAGTGCTGTCACCACTTGGTCCCTACCCCTGCTGTCACAATTACACGTATCTAAACAAAGTCACGCTCAATATTAACAGCACACACAAAAAAAATACTGCATCATTATAATTACTCACACATCCACAAATGCGTGTCTGTGAACTCGTATCATTGTGGTATAAGTCGAAGTGGCTTGTGACTACCGAATTATACATACAATATTAAACTTAAATTACTTTTGAAATAAGGTTGAATTTACTTTGATTTATGTCATTAATATGTTATGCCAAAAGCTAGCATAATACACTATACTCAATTCGGCGCGTGATTCCCGTCTCCACACTTCTATCGTCTTATATTGTTCTTGATGAAACGACGGAACTCTAAGCTGCAGTCTCATGATGCTTACTGGTACTGATAAAACGACGGAAGCTCTAAACTGCAGTCTCATAATATTTACTGTGTGCTGATGAAACGACGGAAGCTCTAAATTGCAGTCTCATAATATTTTATCATAAAGTTACTCTTGCTTCACATCCATAAGACACCCGTCGAGATCGCAATCCCTCCCGCTGCTTGCACCCGACGACGTCTTATCCGCTCGAGACTTTGTGTTCCGGATAATACTAGTGCATACGCTTTTGCTTTAGAACGTTCATAAATCGACCAATTCCTTAATATTAAACTTTATATTTTTGTCTTCTATGACATTTTTATGACCATTAAGCTGCCTCGAATATTTGAAATGTAAGTCTGTGGTTTCATTCACGCGGATCTGATCTTTAAAGCCTATAGTCATAGTCGATCTTGAATATTTACTTTCAAAATTAATTAACAGTTATATATACTATTAGTATTATTGTATACAATTGTAAAGTAATGTGTTATCTGACTGGTATTCGATACAGTGGTTTCTGAACATAATGTTATTTTTTATTTCTGTCTGTTTGTTTGTTTTTTTGTTTGTCTGTTTTATATTTGTTTATCTGAGCGTTTGCAGGTTTGTTTGTAAATATAACATATATTGTGATATGTTTAAACAAGATTATTTCATTAAGATTTAGATTCGGCTTGACCTCTCTGTAGTATGGACTTCTAATATTCATTTCTTTATAATATTGATGTCTGCCTGTTTGTTGTGCTATTGATTTTATCCACTATTTCTGTAAACGTCGGAAACTTTATATTGCATTACGTTATGTACAATGATGATACCTTAACTCTGTTTAACTTTTCTCATGAGTACGTCTTTTTTTATGTTTGTAAAGTAGCAAACGAGCATACAAGCCACCTGATGTTAAGTGGTCACCACAGCCCATGGACACC
>DWKL01004303.1:0-10697 GCA_018249415.1 Phareas burnsi
AAATTGTTAATTTGGTTTAAACTGTTCTATACAGATTACTGCGTGTTAAGTTATATGAAACCGCGTGACGCTGCGGTCATACTCATGCTGGTCTGTACACGTAGAGGGTTCTGGGTTCGATTCCCAGCCAGGCCGGCGCCTAAATGATTAATTTAGATTTCTGTTCTGGGTCTGGGTTTTTGTGTACTCGTCTTATATGTGTCCATGGCATCCATGAGACAGGGTATTCTAGTGTGGAAGTATGAGTGTAAAAGCATTTGTTTGTTTATAATTTGCCAAAACTAAAACTTGTCAAACATGTGAACCATTCCCAAGAGCAGTAATGCACCTGCGACTGACCACAAACAGGACTCCAATCTTAATTGGGTTCAGTAATTGATGTTCATGAGCGGCAGTGACTATTTATGCTTGTTTGGATTACGTATTAAAAAAACATTTCCCTCCATTTGTGCCTGTGGGTGTGTGTTTTTGTTTGCTTTGTTCGTACAAAGCCTCATATCGTCATGTAATTAAATCGTCAATTGAAAATTGAATTAATTTCTCCAAATCTATTCTCCCGTTCGGCATGGTTTAGTAACGACCTTTACAACATATACAATTTGATATATATTAAATTATATGTTTATTTGTAGTTAGTGTAATATGTATTATCACGGATTGTTTGAGCTTCTTAGATTAAATTTGCATATAATATTATATACTGGATAATACTCTTCATCTAATATTATTCGATAGGACGGGAATCTATTGTAACCAACTCTTCATAATCTCTTAATAATGGTATTAATGAGCTCGCTAATGGATGAATCGATTACAAAAGCAATGAATGAACACTCCATCTATTATTGCGATTCTATTGTAATCAATGCAAATTAGACCGTCATTGGATCAAATTTATCAAGACGAAACGTCATATTAATTAATACTAAGACTTACTTCAGAATTATCTATGGCATCTTCGTATAACGATGTACTACAAATAATAATAAATTGACAATAGGATGTTCGAATTCTAATTTTAAAATGACAATAAACTATAATTTTTTGGCTGTATTATGCCAAACGTCTAAAATCTCTAATTATCTGTGGTTAACTTTAAAAACGCTGCAGATATTTAATCTAGAATAGTATATAAAGCAAAAATATAGGATATCTTCATATACAAAATATTATTGACAATAATACATGTGTATTATAAGTTCTGTGTGCTTACAAATAATGTATGGTATCCATTGTTTAAAAAAATAATTGTATAATTGTTTTGTTCACTTCTTGTTCAAATATAAACTCATTGATTAATACAAATAATAATATCTTTAGAAATTAAGCGGAGACGCTCGAAAAATATAATAAAAGAATTAGACCTTTGATATGGCAGACATATACAAAACAATATTCTGTTTTACTGCTTTTATCCATAACGAATTCAAAAGTGTTTGTGAAAAAGTGGAATCACAGATTATAAAGCCGATAAAGTTGTGGTGTTACCACTAAAACGTCGATTTAGAATACGAACGCGCTTTCGAGATTTAAATAGTCAACGTGATTTGTATTTGGAATACGTCATGCATGTGTGTTTTATATTTCACTCAATTTGTTATCCATTTAGTGTAAATCCCCATACTTAGAATATAAATTACCATTTAATATTAAAATTACGGTTCAGTAGCGTACGTAAGTATTCCACGAATGGGATTAAAACAAGAATAAGATACGAGAATGAGGATGGCTTAATTAAATCTGTCGACGATTTTTACAAATAAAACAGTTTATTCTCGGTTCAAAGGAAAAGAGATTTTTCTATTGCTGTTTGTAGTATCTCATTAACATTCAACCTTATTCCAGCTTAAACTTTCAAGTTTTTATTTATAAGATTATGTTTTTCTTTTCTTATAATTAGAATTTCGTGATATATATCTGGTAAAAGGTATATAAACACACATACAACTCATTAAACCGCCAACGCCATGAAATTATATTCTTATCCAGCAAATCTATTACTATTCCCATTCACTGAACTGGTGCTTGTGCACGGATGTGTGAATATGGGAATTTTATTTTGTTATTTTTAACAAACGTCTTTAAGGATCTTTGCTATCCATACATGTAATTTAGGAATTAAATAGACCTCCGCGGGAGTTATCGAAACCAATTTAGTGTGTTTATTACCCGAAAGGTTGCTGCCTATCCGGTATTATACACTTGAAATTAACCGAAGCCTTGTTGGGTAAGCCTCGTGAGCTCTTTTCAATCGTGCATTGCTCAAGCATGTATTAAAGAATTATAATCAACTTATTACAAGTAACTTAGTTGTAATCAAAATAGAAATATTTACTATCTTAGCGATGACTGTGCTATGAAAAGCTGTTCTTGAAAGTGGCCAATATTCAAGATTCCTTGAGCACGTGTCAACATTTACAAGCAAATATTAGGCAGTGGGCTTACAACCAATGTCGACCGTTTCAGTATCTTGCCGATGGCTGCGCCGCGAAAGGCTGTTCTCAAACAGGTTCTCAGCAGATTGAATAAGCCATTACTTGAGTTTCTACATCAATTACAGCGGCCGTAAATGGGCACGGCCTAGTCTAGTCACATAAAATTTATATTGCATCGGTCGGCCCGAATTGGCCAATTATTGGCTGCCTCAAGTCTGTGTGATGAAATGAATTCCTTTGAGTGTTTCCGATTGTGCCCAAGATTGCTGCTTCATCTGCAATTTTGTGCAATTTTCGTGTGATGGACGAATTAAGGTTTTGCTGGTTATGTTACGAAGTGCAGTTTGGTTAATCCGAGGCATATAATCTGATTTTCCTAAATCATGTCCGTTTTACAAATCGAATTGCCACGACTTAACGGTAAGAGAAAACTTCGCGATGAAACGATCGTGCTATGTTTCTCTATAATCTTTCCAAACGTGTTTATAATCCATTAACCCGCGTTTATCCAGCGTCATGGTCTATAGCTAAACCTTACACTAGTAATGTTGTTTCACTTTCAAAAAATTTTGGTAAACTAAAATATATTCTTGTTAAGGTGAAGATAAAACGTACCTACCCCGTAATGACTATAAGTACCGAATAATATCGTTGATGTACTTGAGACAGATATATTCATTTTATAAATGCTATATAAATTACAGTGTAATAATCCCTCGTGATTATAAGACTTTTAAGTGATTTAACGTCAACTTGGATTGTTATTAATAATAATATTTAAGAACGTGTTCATTGACAGTGAGTACACTTCGACTTAGCAATTAAGTTTTAGATACATTGCTTTTGTGTTTTATGACTTCCAATGACTCATTACATTATATTGCTACGTCACTAATTCAATGTGGACTATTTCTTTTAAGATTTATTTCAAGGCGTCTTATTAATTCAAATTTACGTTACTAAAATAATTTGCTATTTGGTATACTTGGGTCATGTTGTCAATGTTGGGTACTTTTTGATACTGAAAGTATGCTAAGTGAATATTTTATGAAAATATGCTATTACTTTTATGTCAGTACTTAGAAACAAGTATTTATAGTAATTAATATGTGGTAGGACTATACTTCGGCCTGGTAAGTACCACCACCGTATTAATAATAATTCGGCTGGAGAGCTGTGGTTGTGGGGTACTCTTACAAACGACGCAACCGTCTTAGTCCTTAGGAGTATTAACGCATTTACATACGATCTCAGATAGGGCTTTAATCTTGTTTGACGTTAGATGTGGTTGTCCATGGGCTGCAGTAAAAACTTAATATCAGGTGGTCTGTACGCTCGTTTGCTACGCTTCAAAGTTAAAAGTACTAAGATTTTTCTCTAAATTTCATAGAGCGACAGTGATCGACAATGACTCTATGATTATTCTCCATCATTGTTATTTACATATGTATTGTATAAGTATATTATATAGATATACCGCATTTCAAGTATATATTTTATAGGTATGCATCTCGATACTTATTTTTAATATGGGGGTTGGTGATGTGTAGTGCTAATCATTTGTCATTTAACTGTTCTCAAAATTAAAGCGGGTTCGTCTATCCGTCAGCAGGATGTCACGATCGTGAGCGTTACGCATCTTGTCAATTCTTGTCCTTCGGCACGCGTGAAGTGTGTGTAAAAAGGTACGATTTGAATTCGATTCCGCTCACCGATTCTATTTGTATTCATAGGTGCGTACCGCTTTTGAATAAAGGTGTTTTTGTCGTTCCTCGTCGGAATTGCCTTGTGGGGACGTGATGTGAACGAACCGAGTCCGGAGACTCTGATTGCCTGTCCGCCTCGCGTCGCACCCGTCTAGACTAAAATATTGTATGCTATGTGGTATTCAACTGTTCGGAGAAGGTATTACAGTTTTCTGTAGCCATGTTGGGTTCTGGGAGTCGAGTACATTATTTGAATTTTTATACATTTCATGTACAACTCCTAAGCATATATCAAATAAGTTTAGGGTGAACGCAGTGATACCCTAGTGGCTAAGATTCCATCCCCTCACGCTGGATGTCCAGGGTTCGAATCCTGCATGCACCTTTGATTTTTCGAAGTTATGTACATATTATAAATTAATTATGACTATATCTTACGAAAACATCGCGGAGAAACCTACATCTGGGAGTTCTTTATAAAGTTCTCGAAGGTATGTAAATTCTACCTCCGCACTTAGCCAATATAGTGAACTCTGGCCTAACCCTTCTCTGAGAGGAGACTTGCCCAGCAGTGGGACATTAATGGGTTGATGATGATAATAATGGTGACGTTCGCGGTACGGCATGTTGTAAATATGAATAAAATTTATTTATTTATGTATAGTGATATCTAAATATACGTGAGAAATTTGTACTATGTACGTATATACAGATTTACATAAATTATACCGTTCCAAAATATTCTTAGTAGATGGATGAACGAAATTTAATTTTAAACTCTGTCTAAGGCGCTGAGAATAGCAAGTAGGCCTAATCTTCGTAAGCATTATTTTGGCAGGATAATCTCTGCAAACCTAAAGTTTGAGTCTTATTGTGATTCGATTAAGTTAAATGTGCTTGCTTTGCCGCTCCTGAAAGCTTCGTTTTGGACATGATAAGAGAAGAAATGAGTGTAGTGTAGAACCATAGTTCATTCGGGAAAGTACCACTGATGCCCTCATAATCCGCTGTGAAGCAGATTTGTGTTCGGTGGCAGAGGTGCGGTTGCCGGGCACACTTACAGCGAGGCGACCATCTTAGTCATTAGTAGTGATGTATCTACAAACGACCTAGGTAGAGCGTTAGTTTTGATCGAGGTTAGAAGTGAGGATCCACGGACTACAGTGACCAATTACCATCAGGTGGTTCTGCATGCTAGGTTGCTACTCTTTAAACATAAAAAAACTTGATGTTATGTGTGATGGTGGTCGCTGTTCCTTGTGGACTTATTCTGTACAAGATTTCTAGCGGATGTGTTGCTACTGCTAAAGTCTACGATAGAACGCCTCAAAAAATAATTTTCTTTATTAAATCTTCAATTTAGTACACATCACCACTACACTATTATAAGGCAGACATTTTTAGTCGCGGGTATGCCGCGGCAGGCGAATGTCAACCACTTTCGAATTATTATAGATTGAGTGGTTTACAATTCTTGCCGCTATGGTAACAGGTTATCATTGTGGGTAAAGTCAAAGTGACAGTTATTAACCGAATCATATATATTTATTGGGTGTGATAAATTCGCATACCTTTAATAGGATACATATGACACATATGGACATATATGGCGTTCGAAATTAGATATGTGCTGACTATCTTGTTAATTACCCATATTAAATTATTTGATTTAATTTCTTTTGATATATAAGCAAAAAAAAAGTTTTGATCTGTAGTAATACTTTAATAAGGCACTGTGTGAGGTCCTCACTCACACATTACCATATTGTATAACTTTCCATACGTGTGAGTGTAAAATATGATTACAAGCGCACGTCCTATTTGAAATAAAGAACCTAAGTCCAAGATAAAAAAAACAGTCGCGGCTGCCAGCCAGACACTTATCATTCTCCATAGATAACCGTTGCATTTTATATTGTTTTATATTGTGAGATTTGGCGAACAAAACCGTCTTATTGTATCCAGTGAGCTCGATCCTGTTTGTCTAGCTATCTAGATGCAAACGGTCACGCCAGTGTCGCGGGGAGCACGAGAGGTCGCTTCGTGACTGGCAGAGACAATAAAACACTTAAATCTAAACTTCGAACGCTCAAGTGAAGTCACGTGCAAATGTAGCGCTGGAGACTTATTATGAACGTGCAATGTACATCAAAATGTTGATGACTTCAGACTTCACGTAGATTAGGTAGTCGATTTTTTTATCGAGTTCTTGATGACATGACAATATATGCATAAAATTATGATATAAAAATGTCTATGTCTATGTATAATGTATACTTTAAAAGTATCTGTAGTCTTCTTTTGTACGTTTTATAATCAAATAAGCAAACTACTATCGTATATAATATCGTCACGTCCGTCGTCCATATTTTTTAGTTTTTCTCAGTTTTTTATTTTGCTTTTTTAAGTACACAAAAAATATGTTTTTTGATTTGTTTTGGTAAATTGCAATTTTAACTCGTAAGTACAAATTTAAAGTAGGTATTTTATTTAATGAACTATTAAAGATAACTCAACCACTACTTTATATAACATACAAAAAGAATATTAATTTCAGATAGTTTGTCAATAGAATAGGATCTCTATTGCGGTTCGACCTCCGAGAATAGTTTCAAAGTAGCAAATTACTGCAAAGAGTAAGGGTCCACTTAGTATCACTGTCGTTCGAAACTGTCTCCCCCGCTTGAATTCTTAATTTGGGTATCTTGAGTATATGTAATAATATAATAACATTGTACTTTTGAATGTTTGTATGAATGCAATATCATCATGACTGTCCTTAACCTTTATCGTCAACATTATTCAGATGATTTAATCTATTGATGGGCATAAGTGATTATGTAACTGAAGCAGAGCGTATACATTGATTATAGGCATGCTCTCTTGCAATAGACAATACGTTATGTAGGCATCCTTCAGAACTAATTTCCTGGTCTGCTAACAAAACGAAATTTTACTCGAAATCTTCGCTGGCTTCACTCTAGCTAACCGCCATGCAGGTCAATTTAGCAGTCTGCTTACCTAGCAAACCTCGGACGGTAATGTGAAAAGAAGTGAAGCCAATTTCCTATAGCCTCGGACGAACCATAAACCAATGGACCGGAGATGAAGTATTCCTCCATTGGGAAAATTCAAATTGTCTTGTTACGATTTTTCATCTGTGGGTCCGCGCCGATTACTAGAATCGTCTGTTATGCTTCTAATATTTATTTTTATAAATAGGTATACGAACGAAAGTGGGGACCCTGCGCACAAATGTTAACTAGTTAATTAATTAGTAACTATAACTTACCGTTAACAATTAGAACATAATAATGGGAAGTATTAAAATATTTAGATATGACACTTGTCAGTAAACATCATGGCTGTTAAATTGATAATTAAATAATATTTGTTTATTTTCATATTTTTATATATACTCTCAAATATAACAATTTTTATTTATGACAAATAATGTAATGATTAGTGGGATATATAAAAAGGTCCTATTTAAATGAGCTATATGAACATCTTCAATTTATCTATCTGAACCTTTCTTACATATGAAAAATAGAAACTAGAAAAGTTAAGATGTTTAACAAAATTTAATTTAGCTATATCTATATCTATTATGCATTTTACATTATTAATTTATAGAACCTACACAATGACTCATATGTCATTAACATAATACCGTCCCTAGAACAACTAAAGGTTTTCGTGTATCTGTTACAAATATATATTTATCTATCTTGTCACCGTTTGAAAATGAGGGGTTAACGTAAAAGGGTTTAAACGTTTGTTATCTGTGAAATATTGCCTCAGTGAGCATAAGAGTAATTTTTCAAAGTTAATGTTCGGAGATAAAATATATTGAATAAAGTTAGCCGCAGATACCTTAAAATGTTTTTGTTGTCCAAAATTTTTTATACTTTATGTACATTTATTGACAACAATGGAGTTGAAACAATGAAATTAATATTCACTATTTCTAGATATATTAAATACAAATATAACCGATAATGGAATAACGAATAAAATGACCACCAATTTTACTCTCCGTGAAGTATTTCCTTGAGTAAAAGTGTCGTCCAAATTAATTTAGTAGATAGAAAACACAAACAGACATATAGTAGATATAGTTAAAAAATAAAGATGGCAAAAAGCTCCGTGGGTCGTAGCTACCACCGCCATTCCTATTTTAGCTTTCTAAGCGTGGTATGAGTGCTGTGTTATGATTCTAAACTGGAAGTTAGAAATATGAAGTAATCCAATGTTGTCCTCAAAAGCAATAAAACATTTGTGATCGAGCCAGAATTCTTCTAGGAGGTCCTATTTGAGTTTCGTAATAAACATGCACAGGAGGCAGTGGCCACTCAAAGGACCAGATGGGCTGCAAGTTCGATTTTCTTGTATTTTTTTAATTATTTTTGAACTGTTTTTTTAAACTATAAAAAAATGTTTCTTATGACGAGCGTTTTTTTTTGATATGTCACTTTTTTATTTCTTAATGTGCTTCCCTCTCTAATTCAAAATGAGAATTCGTTAATTTACTCTATAGTACCCTGATTGGATCATCCGTAGTACATTCTACTATATAGTACACAGTAGATACTACAAAATTTAATTTTTTTTCGTGTAGTGAATGCAAATAAAATAGGCAAAGAAAATTTGAATGTCTGAGGAACACACAGACACGACAGTCTTTTGGATATACAGATCCCAAAAAAGAAAATTAAATATATCATCGATGAATAATATAACAAAAATAGCCGTCGTGTGTGTTATGAAAATACATCCTTTACATGACAAAACATGAGGCCATAGAATTCTCCGCAAGGCCGTTTATGGTCATTGCCTTCAGATCTTGTAAAGTAGACCGTGCGACGTAAGAAACACACATACATATCTAATTATACACTTGCAAAGGCACCTTGTACACACGGACATACTAAGTTGAGTGTCTGCAGGAAGTACACAAGTCGTGTGAAATATAGTCTATGATTAAATTTAGTCTATGGTAACTTAACGCTATGGTCTTGCACAAGTCAAAGATTATTCTACGTGTTTCTCTTATTTTATCTCGATTTATTTTCATCAATTTTTGGTAATCTAATGTAAGTAATATGATTAAGTGTAATTATAAAATTTTCTTTCATTACTTCTATAAGCTGTTTTAGAATTATATTCTACTTGTGCCAGCTACATCTTTATTGTTACGTTATTTATTTTGTTGGTGTAAATAACAAAATAAAGAAATTAGACAATAGAGGGTTGGAACCCGCGTTTTTTAAAATAACAGTTACTACAGCTATACAATATTCCTTAGGTGAAATAAATGGTTTCTATCTCTTCTTCTGATTTAATGGACATCGTGGCCGTCTACTATACAGGAGGTTTCAGGTTCTATTCCCGGTCAGGTATTTGTTTTAAAAATGTTAGATCTTTGTATAAAATGTTAGCGTTACTATGAATGTAGATAGATATCTACGAATATTTCTTGAGGTCGGATAAAAAATTAACTTATATACATATGCTTACGTGCAAGTTTTCAAATGTCTAAATGCTAAAACCACATCTGCGTCCTAAAAATAAATTAGTTAAATCAAAATAACGGTATCATGCAAAACTCGCGAGAGGAAGGAAAATTTACCAATGACAAGTTGCATAGTTTCTAGGCCGCGGTTTCCTCGGCGTCTTGTCACGGTCACGTGTGCTGCGGTATGACCAGTGGAACGAGGCCTCTCAATGTTGTTTACTAGGGATGTTAGACGACTATTTTTTTATTGTTTTTTTATAATCGACCTGCATGACGCAGTGGTCACTACAAAGGTCTGTCCCGCAGAGGGTTCCGGGTTTATTCCTGTCCAGACAGATAGACAACTTAAACTTAGATTTTGATTGTGGGTTATATGTTAATGTAGGTACTCGTTGTTGTACATGCGTTTCATCCTATATCATTGGAAGGGCTTGAGCATATTTACCACGCTTTTTCATTAGGGCTGTTTTGGAAGTCGTTTGTGAGACGTTTTCTAACCGCCCGTAAGCTTTTGTTAAGATTAAAAGTAGTTTTACCTCCTTTGAAAATGGCGCCTCCCTCGAAACACTAAAATTCATGAAATATATACCAATAGCAGTCAGCCGTCCAAATATTAAGCGCTTCTATTAATTTTACTAACGATTAAAATAAGCTAATAAGATAAAACGTAGTGTATTTTTTACAACCTCAATGATTGTGGAAATTCATCCAAATAAATTTTTAAATATCATCTATTCATTAATGTCCCACTGCTGGGCATGGGTCTATATATAGCTGTATAGTCCACCACGCTGGCTAAGTGCGGATTGGCAGATTTCACATATCTTTGAGAACTATACAAAGAACTCACTGTAACCTATACTCTCATGTGTAGGTTTGGTCACGATGTTTTCCTTCACCGTTAGAACAAGGGATAATTAATTGCTAATATACTTTTTAGTAAAAAACTTGTGTGCATATTTTATATTTTTTACTGTTTGTTTAATAAAACAAATGATCATGAATTCAACTTATCTGATGTTAAGTTGTCACTACTAT
>DWKL01004304.1:0-10697 GCA_018249415.1 Phareas burnsi
GAATAGGTAGGTATTAGCGACGAATAATGGTTACTATTGACTGGTCTTAATTAATTATTTTGTTGAATATAAATATCAGTAGCGATATCGATAATCTAAGGCAATAAGTCTTAAAATATAAAGTTCCGTGTAAGTATAGGTAGTTTATAGGTAAAAATCTGAAATTTATTTTTGCGATGTAAGCTCCATCTTCCTCCATCGTTTTCTCATGGAACATGTTTGTGTTGCTCTACTTTGTCTAATACCTAAAAAATATACAGTTATTAGGAAAAGCGGTCTACTTATAATGCAAGTATAACCTAGTCTACTTATAATGTAAGTATAAACGAAGACTACAGACTTGGACGTGAACTTGGAGTGATAGAATCATAATAATTTTAATCTTGAATCGAGTTTATTGTTGCTATCATATCGCACATTTTGTGTATAAGCAGCCAGTGACAAAATGAAACGAAATGGAAACAATTTACGGGATAGAAATTATATATGAGGTTGAATTAATCCAGAAAATTTTGTTACAATAAAAAACATTAATTTCATGGATTGATCAATTTCAGTAAGACTAAAGAATTAGATTTTTTTTTATGAGTCGGATTTTTAAAAAGTTTTGTTTTGGAATTTGAAGAAAGTAATTACTCTTGATTTTACTTTTTTTCCCATAGTTCTCTCCATAAGTCTTTGGGATAAACCGTAGGCAGGAGTGATTAATCTGAAACGATTTCACTGAGTTTTCAGCAACACTCAGTTTTGTTATTGGCCTTGATTCTGAAATGACCGGGTATCGAAACAAAAACGAATCATGTTTTCTGTGGAATAAAGTGCAATAAAACGCTACGATTATTTAATCGTGTGGTAAAACATTATTTAATTGGGATTGGAGTATATTAAAATTATTGTAGCCACCTAGCTAATAATAAAAGCCAAAGAAAGAACCGCTGTGTCATACCACGCCATTCCATATAGAATTATGTTAATCTACCGTCAAGCATTATGCTATTTCATTAATTTATGAAATAAGTAAAATAGATTTTATTGATTGTGTTTTAGTAATCGTATGAACCTATATTATTATAATACATAGAATCGATAAATTGCCGTCACTGCATCACGTAATAATGATTGTATATGATATCGGCTTTAAAAAATAACGAAATGAAATTAAGGCTTCAGCGAAAAAATTAAGTATAAAATGAATTTCAGTTAATAAATATTTACTTTACAAAGTGCATATTCCAATGATATATTGAAGATTATTCGTAATAGATTTACAAAATACGGCCAAATTTAATTTTATCCGTGCTATTTATTTCAGGTGTAGGTAAAACCTCCCTGACTTATTTGATAGCACATAATAAGCCGTTACTTTCGCCGGGATGGACTGTTGGATGCTCCGTAGAAGTCAAACTTCACAGATTCAAGGAAGGAACTCAAGCTCAAAATACATTCTTTGTGGAACTCTGGGACGTTGGAGGATCAAATAACCATAGAAACACTAGGAACGTTTTTTATCAACCAACACATGGTAAACAAATTGAAACGTTAAATGTTTGCACACAATTAACCATGTTTGAAAATTAATGCTATAAAATAGAAGCCATCATTTAAATTGTTGTTGTTTACATTTGTTTTGTCTCTGCTTATTTTTATTGTTATTTATAAATATTAAAACACAGACTATAGGAAATAACATTCATTACAACTAAAAGTTTACTTTTATACATGTAGACTTGAAACTTAAGGGTACATAGTAGAAGATTAGTACTTGTCTGAATTACTTCATTCATAATATGTATTTAGTTGTACGTATTTTTGTTTGTTATAATATATTCTAAATGTCATTAAATAATAATTACATTGTTGTTGCTTTTAAGTCGTACGATTCGTTAAAATCATTATAATAACAATTATTTTCATATCAATTTCAGGTATAATTTTAGTGCACGATTTAACAAACAGAAAAAGTCAAATAAATTTACAAAAATGGCTGTCAGAGATTTTAAATCAAGATACGATGAACCCTACATTCCAACCAGTTGATGTTGATCCCGAACAGTTTTTAGGATCAACGCAGGTACTTTATACATACAAAATATGATAGTTTCGTTATTGGTTGGCCAGTTTTTAATTGTAGTATAGTATACAGTCTTGCTTACATATTATTATCATGCGATGTGTCGTGATATCCTGAGATTTCCCTTGAACGAGGGTGCAGCACGCGAGTACGATGTACATATGGCGCAGCATTATCGTGTCGTGCGTTGTGATATACTGAATGTTTACATAATGAATTTTCACTCTAGGTCAGAAGTTACAGCTTTTCGGCTGAACTCGAATGTAGCAAATGAAAATAACATTTATTTTCAATATATTTATTGTATTTTGTAGATTCCAATACTTGTGATCGGGACCAAATTTGATTTAGCCGAGGAGAATCAATTGAAAAATCAGTACCGGCGTCTCGCCAGTAGTATAGCAGAACAGTGTGGAGCTGAAGAAATTTTTGTTAATTGCTTCCAAGCTAGGTAATCAAGCGAACCAATTTACAAACATGATAAAGGGATGGGTGTATACAGCTTTTATGTAGCAATTTATTATAATAGGTGGTAGAATTAAAGTTCGGTCGAGGAAGTACGCCGCCGCCTCACAATCCTCCATCAAGCAATTTTTGTTTCGTTTGGAGAGGTGTTGTTGTCAGATACACTTGCAGCGAGGCGACCGCCTCAGTCCTCTGGAGAAGTGACACATTCATGTACGACTTCAGATAGGACAGGACTGATCCTGTTTGAAGTAGATGTGGGTGTCCATGGGCTGCAGTGACAACATCAGGTGGCCTGCACACTTGTTTGCTACTTGTCTGAAATAAAAAAAAAATTCACATCACATGTACCTCGGATTATTAAAAGTTTCTAATCATATTTTATTTATGTTACATTAATAGATCTCTGGCGCCAGGCACTAGTAACTCCGTCAAGCTGACGAAATTCTTCGATAAGGTATGATTTTTTTTTTAAATAAAAGCTTTCTATATTTATAGCCGGATACTAGGATATCTACATTGTGTCATGGTTTCCATGGACACATAAGACAAACACCGAAACTTAGAACAAAAATCTAAATTCATCATTTAGATGTCTGCTTGGCCGGGAATCGCTTCCTGAACCCTTTGCGTGTCAGACTGGTGTGGCAACCGTTGCACCACGCGGCTCGTCGTTTAGTTTACTATAAGTTTTTATCGTTATATATTGACAATTTTCACTTGAAATAAATAAATTCGCTGCATTAACACATTGACTGCGGCAAACTCACCTGTCCTGTTTTACTGTCCGCGCCACTCGTGCGGCTCGCACGCATCCGGTGTGCGCCGTCATACTGTAACACGCCTGTAGCGTTACGCGCCGCACGGGTGGATCGTTCCGAATATCAGCGCCGCAGTCAGTGTGTTAGCAATAATGATCAACTGTAACTTCCAGGTCATAGAAAGGAGGTACTACTCCCGCGCGAGCCCGTTCTCGGACAAGCGGCGGGTGCCTCCGTACATGATGTCGACATCCACGCCGCTTTCCAGCAACAAGCCCGCCCAGTATCTGAGCCCGAGGTTCTACCACATGGATTGATTCATCCAAATTTGCCTATATAGGTACATCTATATTTATACATTGTCTATAACTATCCCAGCTGTATATATGTAAGACAATCGTATATAATAAGAAGTTTAGTTATACATGAAAAATACAATGTTCTGTACCTAAATATCAAATGTGTCAGCGATGGCAGAGCTACATTAAAATGGCACAGGTTCTTGCTATGTTATTGTGTCACAATTGATTAAGTTTTCAGTATTTTCGTATATTTTTCCTCATCCTATTATGTGTAATGAGCCTATTATTCTGCTTCATAATATAAAACATAATACCGTAGATTCTGTTGTTGTTGTAGTGCTTTCATTATTTCCATACCTATTATACTGTACCGGACACATCACGGGAATAGAAACACGTTTTGCGTTTTTATTTATATTATTATTATAATTGTAAGGGAAGGTACAATGCATAAATCTGTTATTATAGAGCTGTGTATTGTGCCTTCCCTTACCGCTTTATATATTAACAATTTTATTACTACATATGTATTATGAAATAAAAAAATCATCTAAATATTCGAATATTTTTTATTTTAAATCTTGTAAAAATATAACTTTGCATTATTTTTCAGTTATTGATTTTACAGAGCCCATACGCGGACGTAGTCCACTTGCAAAGAAGCGTCTTGTCCGTCATTTATGTCTAAATTCCATGTCGGGAGCCAGCGTGCTTTGTGCTTCCAGAAATCGGTCGCGGCCTGCAAAATGTAACAGAGTCAGTGATTCTGTATTATATAGAAGCGTTGATAATTATAAAGAACATTATGATTCTAGACATCTTCCACGTATAGTCTACGTCCTCAAGTCATGTATCGTCGTTTTTCGGGAATTTAATATTGGAACGTTAAGATTTAAATTGGTTTTAAAAATATGTTGATACGGTTATGACATTTGCAGTACTAACAGGCGCTAGAACAATATTACCTAATATAAATGATGCAATAAAATAATGTAGTAAATCATATGTAAAAGTTGTAAGGAAAAGCTACAAACCGCAGGCGAGTAGTTGAACCAAGGCTTGGGGTCGGGGTTGGTGATTCCATCTGGGAAATACCCATTAATTCCACCAACAGCCAAGTTTAGAAGAATATAGAACTGAAAACCAATAAAATATACATTAAAGATTATAAATGTGACTTATTAAAGTGAGATTCAATTGTGATATTATGACAGTATTTTTTTGATTTTCCTATTTAGTAAGAGGAGTAAGAATAATATTATACTAACTTATATTACTTTGGATTATTTGCATCTTGATACTATTTTAGCCTAGTATAACTCAACTGAGCCCTAGCTTGGAAAACCTTGTACAGGTGTAAGCCTTACTAATCCTTTTAAACAAGAACACAATACGATTTCTGCAACTGATATAGGTAGTTTCTGCATACCTTCTGATCAAATGGTGCCATTTTTGTGGCATATTTCCAGGGATTTTCTAAGTTTGGAGTCTTGTCGAATTCTCCGAGTTTCCAAAAACCACCATCATCTGGAGTGACTTTCCCTAGTTCTTCGTCATCTAAGGTGAATTTAATGTAATCTGTAACATAAATTGATTTATTTATTTCAATGTATACGATATGATTTATGCAAGTTATTTTTTATGTCTATTATTAAAATACAACTTTATGGAATATTTTGAATGTATAGCATTTGAAAATCACAGAGGTTTGTATTGATAGTGCTAATGAATATCTACGACGACAATAGTTACAATAAACGATTTTTATTATATAATGCTTAAAAATAAGATGTTAATTTACTTTTTTTTAGATATAAAAAGTCAAGTTAATCAAGATGATTTACCAGGCGTCCACTCCATTTCATACCGATGGAAAGCCCGATTATAACCATTGCTGTTTCTTCTAATCCAATGAGTCTTATCCCATCCGTTTAGTTCGGGGTATGGTCCATAATGCAACTTGGAGCCTGCTTCCTGGGTACCTATGTGGACTCCATCCAAGTACATGTGACGATTGCCTCGAGACTCCACTAAGTCGATTTCGCCCGATGCTGGCCACGTGCCGTACGCGTCGAACGTTGGCATCAACCAGACGGCTGCAATGTTATAATAATAATACTCATATAATGTTTTATATGTTAAGTTGTATCATCATTAAATCATTGCTTGCCCAGTTTTGGACTCTGTTTTCTTCTCAGAATGAAATGAAAAAGGTTACGCCACAGTGAACAACCCTGGTCAAGTGCATTTTTTCCAGTGTTGCGGACTTCACATATCTTTGAACTACGAGGATTTTTTGTTTGTTTGAAGAGTCGAAAACGATCCTGTAGGGTATCTGATGTTAAGTGGAAAAAGTAACTCATGGACACCCACGTCTAATCTCTAACAGGACTGAAGCCCTATCGAAGTTCGTACATTGATGCGTCGCTTCTCCTGAGGACTAAGATGGTCGCTTTGCTGTAAGTGTGCCCGACAACCACGCCTTCCCGAAACAGAAGAACTGCTTCACGTCAGGCAGTGACGGCGGCGGTGGTATCTCCGGACGAACTATAGTTCCATCACCTTTTCAAATTCAGATTTCCTAATTAAATCTTCCTAACGAGCAGAAAAACCAATGACAGCTGAAGCCTCAAAGAAATAGTTTGGTCTTTGTAACATCTTTGTATTTTAGAGGTGATAATATAAATAAAATAATGGTTATAAAATGTATAGATAAAAATTGGAACTATTATAACATCATATGTACCTAATTGTATTTTATACATAGACAGTAATGACAACATTTTTATATCATTCCGAACCTACCTACCTACATGATTAGAAAAATAATCATTACCTACTGTTAATAATTTCATCATAATTATAAGGAGATGAAATTAAACTATCAGTATGATAATATTTCTCTATTCCTGTAAATAGTAATACATATATAATTCATTACTTTAAAAACAATAAACAGAGTAATAAAACTTGGCCGTATGATATATATCATTGTTATAAAATTTCATACGGATACGTTTTTGTCTATCTACTTATTTATTATTAGAGGTCAATAATTATTTTACTCGTGTATGATTATTAGTACTCATTTTATGCTTATCTCCATTCTAATGACTACCTAGATATCTATATTACATGGCAAAATTAAGATTCCGGCTCATTCACATTACCATAGGCAATACTAACCTGGCCAAAGCCAATCTCCAGCAGGCATTTTCGCGCGGACTTCGATGCGTCCATAGCGAAAACTGAAGGAATTCGCAGTACGCAGGCGTGCGCTCTTTATCGGATTCAGAATGTGTGTTGCAGTCCCCACGCGTTCACATCCAAACCAGCGGGAGTTGGTGCATCTTAGAAAAAGTTACGGTTCCGATAAATAATCATTTATATATTTAATTAATTATAAAATAATCTAAACTTAACTTTAAAGAACTTAAGTGCGTTTTTAAATATAGATGAGCCTGGAAGTATATACAAGTTATAAAATGAAAGTTTTTCATGTCTGGGACCGAAGAGGATGGACTGCTTTCATAAATATTTAAATCCTGAACGTTTGTGTTCTTCGCAATGGATTTGATTAATCATATCATCGAGTTCGACGGAAAGATCATAGTGATAGTGTTAACGATGTTAATAAGTTTTACCGGCATAAGATCACTAGGTACCTATAGTATATTATGTTAGTAACACTTACCTATCAGACGGAGCACCGCCGTCTACATTAAGCCGTCCGTTTGTGATAAACCAATCACCATAGTGGTCAGCTGTTAATGAGGGCCGAATAAATAAAAGGCCATCGTGTACAAAGGAGTTTGAACGATTGTTGCTGTAGTATTGAAATTCCCAATTCTGTAAATAATTTTTTGAAGTCTCATTCACTATTTAACTAAATAAAGGATAATAATCCTTTATTTAGTTAAATAGTCCTCCCAAATAGACAGGTATGAAAAATTCATCCAAGGTTAATCAAATTGAGTAACATTAATTATTATAACTATAAAGATATTTCAGTGGTATTCGAAATAATTAATGCTAAGTTATATAAAAATAATAAAAGTTTATAAGTTATATAAATAGAATGCAATTTGACACCAATTTCAGGCGTTTTTTTTTCATTTTAAATTGTACCCTTACAGAGAGATACTTATTGAAGTAAATTCATACCATTCATGCACCGTTATTCCGTACTTTGATTTATGGGATTAGATTTTTCGTATAAGTAATCAAACAGTCGGTTCGAATATCATCCCAATGACAAGAAAACCGGTATATTATTTTTACTCACACCGCCGCCCGAGAGCGTGTTTTCATGTTGCCACTTCTCAAGGTCCAATTCCTCGAAGTCCTCTTCGAAAATCATATCTCCGGAACAAAATTTTGAAGGAGCATGTGTTCCGCTCACTGTGGTAACTGTTGGCTCACATGCTTTGCCCAGCGCAGCCACCGCTAACATTCCAAGAGATAGTAACCACATTGTTCTGAAAATTTGTGGAGTTTACTTTACATTTGAAGGTGGTAGAACTGTTTATGGTTGGTCTGCGATGGCACCGCTCCCACACCCATTTCTGTATTATATAACAGCATTTTAACGCTGTTATGTTCTGGTTTAAAGTGTGTAGTAAAGTAGAGTTACTAATTTAAGGCGTTCCACCTTGCTCCTTGTTGATAGTAACGCATCCTTTATCGATCTAGGGTAAAACGATTGTCCTATTTGATGTCTGACATTGATATCCATGCGACAGGACCATTTAATCTGATGTTAAGGGGCCCTGCTGTTGTCAGTGGCTGCAGGCTGGTGTGCTGTTTCCGTTACATAAATAATGTAGATATGCATTTATTTAGTTCAACAGATAATATTGTTATCAGAATGTGCAATATCGACGACTAGCAGGACGTCTTAACAATAAATGAGCTGCAATGACGTTTTATGCTTTCATTACATGGAAAAGGTATCTATTAGGTATTACAAAAAAATATCTAATCAGAAAGTTACAAACATTTTGAATTGCAGAGTAAATTTAAGCCAATTCTTTTGCATGTTAAACTATCCAAGTCCTACTTGATTCTAAAGAACTTCAAGACATTTTATGATATCATGGATCAATTTAAACTCAAATACGCTTAGAATCGGTATGACCGGTTTTTTCTAATTTGTAATTAAGACGCTCTCAACCAGGAAACAGCTAAATATTGTTAACATTTTCCTCAAATCCTTATGGTCATGGTAGCTTATAGGTAAACAACTTTAAAGGAATTTTTAACTTACCTACTATATAGACACAATATAACAACTTAATATGTATGGCACTTTATAATCACAATTGCATTTATCGTACTATAACCTCAGATATTTTTATTAAAAATTTAAATTAATCTAATGTTATTGTTCCAATAGTTTTAATTTTGTAATATTAGGAATAGGTATTTATATTTAAAACAATTAAATCTGTATAAACAGATATAAATTAATTATTTTTTATGAAGCATTCTTATGATGCTTCATTTTTGGATTATTCTCTCGTATTTCAGTTACATATATGGAAAATCAGAAAGTACGAGCGTCTAAATTGAACGACAAAGCGAATCTGTCGCGTTAAACTCGTCTACGCTGCTGAGCTGGTTTCCTATAACATTTTTAACATAAGACCCAACTGAGACTTGTTTTGATGTATGTAAATTGCCATCTTATTAGTAATGTATGTGCACTATAGAGTCGAATGAACTCGGCAAACTAATCGATTCTGCGCTCTGAGAATATCGATTTTTAGTCGTATTTTCTATAGATATTTTAGAAACTTAGAAAGAAATTAGTTGGGATATTTTAGGCGGAGTACTTGTTCTAGTATATACTACTTATATAGATCCAGTAAAAATACTACTATCCGTCATAGCTCATGGGAAAACCAAAACTTATATAATAATTTGTAATTGAATCATTTTATGACGCAGTGCCTGACATACCTACAAACAACAAATGCTTTCTACATTCATAGCCCACACTAGAATTCCCTGGGTCGTGAGTGCCATGGACACATACAAGACGAGTGTATAGACACCTAGAGCCAGAACAAAAATTTAAATTCGTTAGATGTCTACCCGGCCGGGAATCGAACTCGGAACCCTCTGCTTGTCAGACCGATATGCCGTGAACATACTTCATTCTGATATCTTTTGTCGTTTTGTTATTAACATATTCGTACATTAAACTAGTTCTGTCACTTTAACTTCTACGTTTTCGTCTAAAATTTCATATGATTGATTTGTGTAAGCAACCAATTAATGGATAGAACGATTAGCAATAGTGTGTGACTATTTATGAATACTTGTTCAGTAGGTACCTACCTGAACAAGTTGAATGCTATTTTATATAGGTAACTCAATTGAGTATTTTTAATATTGAATAACTTAAAAAATGCATGGTGATAGACATTGTGATGACGCAAGCGTCATCACAGTGTCTGTCACCAGACACAAGTGTCTGACTGTGTGTTTCATTGTCAATTGTTTAGCTTAGTAAGTAAACCCTACCTTATATTTTTTTTATTTGAAGGGGAAATCTTCAAAGGATATCCAACCTCTTGAGGGTGAGACTGGTTTATGTGAGATTCGTAGTGTATAAAATCCCTTGGTGGCCACACAAGGTATGTAGAGCGGCACCGAGACCTTCAAAGAAATGCACTCGTAGTCTACTCTATCATGATGCCTCTAGCTCCTACCGGCACCTACTCGGCTGAACAGGACGGATCTCACTTCAGCCGATAAACAAAGAGAATAACTTGAGGTAACATCAATCGGTGTCTTCTTGGATTGCTGGTAATGAACGACCAGAGACCTCATTTCAAACGCTCGTGATTCTGCTTCTACACGGTGTTCACTGCTGACCAGAAGAACACGCGATGAGATCACCCCCTATACCACAGGGTCCGCTATGAGAAGAACACCTGACAAGTACTCCAAGTTATATCTACGTATATCAATAAGCACATATGTATCTACTTAATAATAGCTAATTAGACTGTCATTGAAAATAAACATAGTTATTCTTCTTATAATAAACCAACAAAACAACATTTCTTAATCTTATATAGAATTATAGGT
>DWKL01004305.1:0-10696 GCA_018249415.1 Phareas burnsi
AAATGGAAGGGAAAACAATTAGAGACGTTGTGAAAAAAGAAAAAAAAAAAATAAGTTAAAAAAAAAAAAAAAAAGGGGGGGGGGGGGGGGGGGGGGGCGTATAGAATAATAAAAAGGGGAATTTGTTAACTAATTTTCCACGGGCTCAGGTCTCCTCTCGAAATGAGACGGCTTAGGTCAGGGTCCCATATGGCTAAGGGATAACGAACTCCGGCCTTTCAGAGTAAGAATGAGAAAAAACACTTTCCAGAGTAAGAATCCCAGAATCTTAGCACTAGCCTATCATTGCATCAATGCGGTATATTTATACTTTAAATAAAAATAATTTGAATACCGTCAACTGAACTGCGTAATAACCAAATCCACTAACACAAAACGTTCTATCACTACTGTATTTTGCTACTGAACAACTGTTATAGATGTGACACCAAACGAATTTCACACATAAATCAATTGGAGAAAAGCACGCGCGTGGCGCCGCTCGGTAAAACATTTTATTCCGCAGATCATAAGAGGGGACGATTATGAGTCGCGTGCGAATCGTTACTGCCCTACGAGACCCTAGATTGAAGTGTGGTTCTGGAGTTTGTTTTTATAGTATAAACATAAAGTCCTGGTGAGTGGCAACTGCCGCCCGTGGACATGTGTGATGAACTATAAATAAGATTGAATTTTGAAAATGGCATCAAATATTTCGCTATCCCTCAGTACTTTTTTTAATGAATAGCAAATGAGCTTGCAGGCCACCTGATATTAAGTGGCCAGTGCATTCCATGGACGCCCACATCTGACCTCAAAAAAGACTGAAGCCTTATTTGAAGTCGTACGCAAATGTATCACTACTCCTGAGGACTAAGATGGTCGTTTCTATATAATCGTACCCAAAAAACACATCTTTCCAACTCTAACACAAGAATTGTTTCACGGCGGGTTGTGACAGCGGTGATAGTTCCTCAGTCGAACTATAGTTCTATCATCTATGAAAACACACAGGACAAGGGTAATTATCCCCAAAGAGGATTTAAATCCTATCTGAAGTTAGGCACAGATGAATTGCTATCCCTAACTAGGTACTAAATTGAAATGTTTCATTATCTTCAAAACAACTGACGGTGCTATAAGCGATAACTAATTTAAAAAAGCCGAAGGGTTTGTTTGTTTAAACGCACTAATCTCTGGAACTACAAATGAGATTTAGAAAAATATTTTTTAATTAAATATGCTATTCATTGTGGAAACTTTTAGACTATGTAACATCCTATTACGATTCTTACGAGCAGGCTTACTTCTTACGCTATGTAGCATCAAATTACAATTCTTATGAGCGGAGAAATTAGCATGCAAAGATTAGGCAAAAAATACACGAAATGAGACCGAACACGCGGATGCGGGCGATGTGGCCAGTGGTGCTTATTCACGCGAAGGAAGTCGCGGGTATCAACTAGTACACGATAAAACTAAACTGTCGATAAAACATTTTATAAGGTAGGCAATTACGTGGCGTGCGAATAGTTTTTGCCCTAAACGAAGTTCCAGGGTTTTACAGTTCAGTCTGTAATATAGCTGCTATAACACTCCGTATACTATTCCTCCTTCCTTAACCAGTATCACTAATTTAGAACTGATATAAAATCTAGTGATCACTTACTGGAGCAATGAAAGTGAACATCTTTAGGAAGTTTTAAACTACATTGTTGCTTCCAATACTTGGTTAGTACCGTGGATCTTAGCCTAAATCTTAATAGTGCTGAGAGTCCGAGGCCCAGGAATGATATAATGGTACAACTTTTTCATGTCCCACGGCTGGACATGGTTTTCTTCCCCAAAACTAGGCAAAACTTGGACTACTGTCCAAAACGATGCTCTAATGTGGATTGATGGAGATACGGGTTTGTGGTCAATCCGTGTCTGATGTTTTCAACTGATCACAAGGCCTCCACAAAGTCCAGCCACTGCAATCTAATCATAACAACCGGGACCGTCAGCTGGGCAGCTGTTTCCAAATCACGGAAACGACATAATGGGTTAACGTAACCATACCAAATATAGTAATTTTACTTTATAAATAACACAGTATTTGAGCAATGTTGTAATGTAACAAAAACATGTGACACTGGTACCATATTCCATCTATATATTGTCCATTCAAAAGCAAGTGTAATTATGTTATCAGTACAAAATGTATTGGTTCCTAGACGCAGAATTACCTATTCTATTCAATCGTGGTCTAAATCCCATTTGAAATCGATCGGTATCGGTAACCGATCGTATTAGATACGTAATAGTAGAATTGGATCCGGCTCGAAGGACCAAATCTTTTTACAAAATGTACTTTGTAATGATAACGTAACAGCTGAAAAGTTAAAATTACTATTGACAAACACAAACTATCGTGTCGATTAAATAAAAAAATACACTTCCTATTGTCATAGCCCCAGGATTCCTAGTAACGTGAGCGCCATGATCACATACAAATACAAGTATACACCAAAACACAGAAAATCTCCAGTGATCGAACCCGGAACCCTCCGCGTGATGGTTACTGTTGATATGAGACCGGTATGGTTACCACTGTACACGAGCCAAAGGTATGAAAATATGAATATAAATTAAACATAATAAATTTAGATTACAAGAAAATCGGTCCATAGGAAGCCGCCTTAAAAGTCTAAGATCCTAAAAAGCAGCCTATAATTTAATGCTAAATGAGTAACGAAATCATCCCCATACGTGGAAAGGAGATAGTTATCTATAGATTTTATGTATACATTACTTTCAAACCAGTCGGTAAAGCACTGTCATTTCGCAGAATGGTTTAGGCGCATTACAGAGGAGCGACCTGTCGCTGTTAAAATAAATGATTGTTAGGTCATAGCCCATTTTATATCGCACTTCTGAACACGAGTCTCTTCGCTCAGCTACGGAGGCATGGAACATACTCTGCCCCGCTCCAATGCCGATTGATGGAGATACGCTGTAGTGGTCAACCCTTGTCGGATTGTTTTAATCCGCCCATATGATATCTAAGAAAGTTTAACGATTGCTACACATTGATAATAATCGGCAAGGACTACATATCGTGCCTTTCAAAGAATGGAAGCGCGCATGAATTTTTGGCACTAACAAAAACCCCTTTTCCCTTCCCGACCGCGTCTGTCATTGCTTTATTTTGCCTACCATCTGCACAAACTAAATAGGTAAGATTTAAATTATTATAGATGAAATCTCAGTAGCGACAATGTATATATATACTTTGTGACGCAGTAAAAACAGGCAGGCCTAAATGACGATGCTCGTGGTGTAGCTATTACCGCACCCGATCTGACACGCAGAGGGTCTCGGGTTTAATACAGAACGCGACAAGAAAATCGCACGTCTGAATTAGCCTAACGTAAAATGTTGAAAATGTTACGTTGCTAGTTTTTGTAACGCGGCGAATTTTTGTGAGTGAATTTCTGTGTAATGGTGGTCTAATTAAAATATTTCGAGTTGAAGAAGTAAGTTCAAGTATTGAAGTTGTTAGACAAGTATGGATGGGAGGTTCCAGTTAGTGGTACATGACCAATAAAAATTCAAGTCTTGCAAGTCCAAGGATTTTGTAAAAAAATATTGTGCGATACGAAATATGTTTATATGTAATGGAGGTAGCAAAGAGGCACGCAGCGCACATGATGTTACGTGGACATTACAGCCCAAGGACGTTTGTGACTGACTTAAAATAGGTGAATATATAGGACAAACAAGGATATTTTTAAACACTTTCTTCACCCCATATCAAAATAACCTGTTTGGCATGGGCACATATAAAGATGAGAACACAAACACCTAGACCCAGAGCTGAAATCTAAATTCATTATTAAGTGCCTACTTGGTAGGGAATCGATCCTGGAACCCTCCGCGCGTTCGAACGGTATGGTAACCGGTGCGCCACGCGGACAGTCAAAATTTGTCGCCAAATAAGGTCGTCAAGTTAATAAGACGGAGGGCTATTTGAAACCAACTACAATTTAATTACGATAAAGTTGCTGATAGTATATTTAAAAAATATACTAACTTTTTAAGCTAGTACACAACAATACGAAAACTACGATAAAAGTCAAAAATAGATGTGACAATTGTATTGTTATTTTAAAATTTGTTACATCTATAACAAATGCGCGTTATTATTTTAAATGAGGCATTCTCTAAAATGTTTTGGTCCTTCGAGCCGGATCCAATTCCACCATTATGTATCTAGTACGATCGGTTACCGATACCGATCGATTTCAAATGGGATTTCAACCACGATTGAATAGAATAGGTAATTCTACGTCTAGGAACCGATAGATTCTGTACTGATAAGATCATTACACTTGCTTTTAAATCAACAATATATTATTGAATTGAACTGTACTGAGTTTCCGTTGCAAAGTCATTTGCGTGGTCAATTGACTTGTCCTGTTAACAGTACCATACCAAGCACGCGTAGGCATAACATGTATTAAACATTACAAAATAAAACATGTTCGATGTAAGAGCCGAAGCAAAATATACGTTATAAATTATTGTATTTTTTATGTGAGAATAGTAAAAAACGAGCGTGCAGACCACCTAATGTTACGGGTCACTGCAGCTTATGGACAGCCACATCGAAAGCCGCACTGAGGTATGTATGCGTCATTACTCCTGAGGACTGGAATGGTCCCCTCGCTATAAGTGTACCCGACAACCGCACATCTCCAACCGAAACATAAAGAACTGCTTTACGGCGGATTATGAAGGAGGCGGTGGTACCTCAAGCTTAAACATTTAATTAAGAACAGTCGAATTTCGACCAGTGGGCGACACACGACAACCCACATCTTGGCAAAGGGAGCACAGGTCGTCCCCCGACAAGGTGGACTGATGACTTGAAGAAGACAGCGGGTAACCGTTGGATTCAAAATGAACAGGACGGGTTAAGTAGGCGCCGAATAGGAGAAACCTATGTTCAGCAGTGGAGTTTAAAAGGCTGATGGATGGATGGATAAAGTAACAAGTCTTTTCATATTTTGTTATTCAGTTATTGTACAAATCTAGATGCGACATGTTATCAAACAAATAAATAAGTAAAGAGCAAAATATTTTCTCTTTATTAATAAGATAATATCAAATAGACGTTGATTGGGTTCTTCTTTATAAGACCCGTCTACCCATTCAAAGTAATCCAAATAATCCGCAATTACACTACCAAACAATAAACTCACAAACAGAATCGGAAACAGAACTAATAACTAAATCAAATAACTGCCGCTATATCGCATTGTACCATCCACTTAGGCGATTAAACGGATTAATACGCCGTTTGTACAGCGCGAATATAATATGCTAAAAGTATTAAACTAGGTTCCATCTGTGTGCGCTTTTATGATACATTTTTGGTATTTTTAGCACTCCTTTAGCAATTTTGTAGTAAGTGAAATAAATTTAATACGTAGATTATAGTGCGCGTAGCCCCGCGGCTTCTGCAAATCACAATCAAGCTACAAAGCTAAGCAACGCTGGGCGCAGGCGGGAGCTGGATGGGTGGCCGCTAGTGGCTAAACTTCATGCACGCTTCCGTGCTTCGGAGGGTATGTTAAGTTGTTAGTCTCAGTTATCAGTGAGAAGCAATCGTTAAACGACGAAGGCCTTATAAGAAATTTGAAAAATCTCCGATGTGGGTTCGCCACTAACCCGTATCTACCATCACCACCCCACAAACCTGCATTAGAGCATCGTGGTCGAGTATGCTCCATGCCTATCTATGCTACAAGAAAAAGCCGGAGGACAAAAGAGAGACGTAAGCAAAGGGTTACAATTAAAATAACTTGATATTATATTATATTTCGTTCACTGTTAAAGCAAGTGATCATTAATTTCTTATAGGCGCATAACTTCAAAAAATCAAAGGTGCGTGCGGGATTCGGTCCCTGGACCCAAGTATGAGAGGCTGGAATCTTAACCACTAGGCTATCAATGTTTGAGTTCGTTAAAATATCTCGAGGAAACCTACTTTCCTGGGCGTTCTCCTTACAAATATCACGTATGTCCACTTAGGCAGCATAGAGGAGCCTTACCATTGAGACCCAATGCCAGCATTGAGACAGCCATTAACAATGATGATCGGGAAAACTAAATAAATTTTAACAAGTATTAAAAACGATATACCCTCGACTATTTACTTTATATTCTCGACCATTACGTTCATTGTATTAGAGATGGTATCGCAGGGCTGAAAGAGACGTAAAAAATACGAACGCACGATATCACCCGATAGATTATTTAGCGATATTGACGACTGTGGGCCCGGCGTCAAATCTTTATTATATGAGATTTATGACACATTGTTATATGCACGTTCTGTATGGTCCCCGTATTCATACGTAATGGGGTAATAATGAAAAAGCTAACACATTTAATATGATAGTAGAGACGTTAGTAATTTAATGGCTGAGAAAAAATATATCGTTCTGTACACTTATATATACACCATACTAGGAATTCCTATCGGGGACACCATGGACTTCTCCACTGCGCTTGTCTAATGCGGAGTGGTGTATATATAAAATTTGGTAAGTGCTAACTGTAGTTATTCCGGGGAAGTACCATCGCCAACCTTATAATCTGCCGTGAAGTAGTTTGTATTTTGGTTGGAGAGTTGTGGTTGTTGGGCATTCTTACACCGAAGCTATCATCTTATCCCTCAGGAGTAGGGACGCATCTAACTACGACCTCACGTAGAACCTCAGTTTCTTTGAGGTTAGATGTCCATGGACTGCAATGTCCACTTAACATCAGACGGCCCGTACGCTCATTTGATTCTTTTTAAACATAAAAAACATAAATATACATTATCAAGCAGCTTGATGTTACGTGGTCACTGCCGCCCATATTTTTTTTTTATGATTTATGAGTAGCAAACCAGCATGCAGGCTATCTGATACTAAGTGTTCACTGCAGCCCGTAGACACCCACATCTAACCTCAAACAAAACTGAAGTTGTATATGAGGTCGTACATACATGCGTTCCTACTCTTGATGACTAAGATGGTCGCCTCGCTTGTAAATGCACCCGATAACCACACCTTTCCAACCGAAACAAAAATTGCTGCACGGCGAATTATGAGAGCAATAGTTCTACTAGCTATAAAAAGACCTTCGCCTGTTTAATGACTTTTCCAGCTTTTTTTAGAGAAGTACTAATGGAATACTGTCTTGTTAATGTGAACTTCTTTTAGAGAAGTACTTGTGGAATACTCACCTATTAAATGGAGTTAGAGATATCCACAGAGACAGTGAACACAATATCAGATCCGCTACAACTTGTCTGCTAATCCAAGCACAAACAAATATACAAGAATTTCTATACACAAAGAAAAGCTGAAACGTAAGTAATTACTCGTAATACCGCCTCAACACAGCTCTCGAGCGGTATTGCAACTTTCACGAGGTTACTAAGCCTTTAATAAATAAAATTAACTCATCACAGCAAGATTCGCTCCGCAAGAACTAATTAACCAAACAAACGATATTAAAGGATGGAAAAATGTGTTCAATGATAATATGTACTCAGCTTTGCTTAATAAAGGCCCATTTTGGGGATAACAGCATCGTTAGAAATTTCGGCGAAGCGAAGTAATTATGTGTACATTCTCTCTACTTTGAAGACAGGTGCTAAAGTAATTTTGTATCATACTAGGTTTTGTACGTGACTTTGATCGTGTTTATGAAATGTTTTTGTTTAACACGTTGACTGCGGCGGCTAATGATCGAAACAATCCGTACGGCGCGTAACACAACAGGTGTGTTTCAGTACGGCGGCACACACTTAACGCGCGCGAGCCGCACGGGTGGCGCGAACAGTAAAATACGACAGATTTGTTTGCCGCAGTCAATGTGTTAATGAAAGTTGACAATAGGCAATGCGGTCGATCTACTGTTTAAAGTCACTCCCTCACCTGTATATAATATATAAATAAATAACGCTCAAAACTCCACATTAGGATTTCCTGTGTCGTAGGTCCACTTAATGCTTAAGTAAAAATGACTATTTTAGTACAATTTTAATTGCATAGTTAATTAATTTCTTGAATATTAATAATAGGCTTCAATCAACTATTTTGCATTAGTTCGCGTACATCTAGAATCACAGTCTAGAAATCTCAAGGATTACTTTTATTATGACAAGTATGATATGGCATAAGGAATTACAAACTGTACTCAAATACACGAAATAAGATAATAAAGTATAAAATCATGTGTTAATAACTATTTTGGAAGTATAAAGAATCCATCAAAATTTAGTAGGGTTATGTCTTGTCAAACGTTTTGTTTCCGCCAACAACAATTTATTTTGTTAAATTAAATCACACAAGATTGTATAAATAATTGAAATTAGTTTTGCTTACATAATTTGATTAGAAATAAAAAGTAAATTAAAATTTAATTTTAATTTATTTATAAAATGTATCGTCGACTTTGAAGGAAAAAAGTCTAGATATCACGTGCGCCTCGCCTTCAAACAAAACGCCGTGACCAAGTGTTGCCAGTAAAAAAAGAACATTGAAACGCTGACTCTTATATAAGTATTAGCTTAAGTAAAAAACGTACATTACCTAACTATAAAATCCGACATTATAGTGAATTCGAGTGTCTAATTCTAGTGTCTAATGATGAAGCAAAATATATCAACCACCAAGTAATTAATTCTTTATAGAAGCGGGCGTTAGTGGGAGTAGCTCACTTTTCACGAAACACCTAAAACGCAACGCTAGTGGATCCATTCAAAAACCTTCCATTTAATCCTTAGCCTAATTACGGGGCGAAATCGCTGGAACAATTGAAGGGAGTAAAAGGATGCAACTGAAAGTCCTGACACACTTCTGTGGGGAGGCAGGGTAGGTTTCACTCCCATTTGTAGTGTAAGGTTGTCGCTAGTTACATTTTACACGTTATATTCTAACAAGTTGTACACAAAACTATAAAACAAAATATTATATAACATTTTGGGTGTTATAGACCATTAACAAACAAACGCTTGAGAAGATTAGGAAACAAGCCGCCTCATGCAAAGTGGTCACTGCAACCATTGGACACCCACATTTGTCTCCAACAGGACTGATGTCCTATCTTAGGTGGTATGTAATTTTATATCGTTACATCTACATACGACCGTACGTACTCCGAGGACTAAGATGGTCGCCTTGTTGTAAGTATACCCGGCAACCGCAACCTCGACCATACCGATGTGAGTTAGATTTTAGTTCTGGGTCTGGTTGTTTGTACACTGCATGTGTACATGGCACCCACGACAGAGGGAATTCTAGTGTGGGATTATGAATGTAGAAAACATATCAGTAAACTGTAACATTCACAAGTGGTAGAACTATAGTTCATCCGAGGAAGTACCACCGCCGCAGTCACAATCCGTGGTGTACAGTTTTTGTACATCGGTTGGAGATATGCCATACACATTTACAGCGAGGCGACCATCTTAGTCATCAGGAGGAGTGACGCATCTTTATAAGACCTCAGATAGAATTTCAGTTTTGTTTCAGGTTCGATGTGGATGTCCGTGAGCTGCAGTGTTACTTAACATCAGATGGCCTGCACGCTCTTTTGATACTCTTCAATCATAAAAAACATACTACCGTTCTAACGCATTGGTCACGTAACAGATTCCGTTCGATTAGTGACCATAACTCGACACCGTGTTTATAAAACATTGCTCGTGTTTCTACATGTGTTCTGATATCGTCAATGTTTTGCTACAATAATACCGCGAAGTATCGTTGAGGTCATTATGATAAAGAGTAAGTTATTGCCAGTTATTAATTACGTATTAAATGACCTCGAATTCCGTAGAATATAATCTTGACGACGGTCGACTTCTACAGGATAGTGCAGAGATTTTTTTCTTTCTTTCTCATGATTTCGAAAGCAGGATTGATCTGTAGGTATATGTTTATTTTGCACAAGCACTCTTAAAGTTCACCGATAAAAGAGCGAGCTATTTATTAATCAAGTAGGTAATTTCGTATTTTGTATACACTTATTTTTTTGACACTCGCGAGAAGTTCACTTTTCGCTTTCACAAAGAGCCGGACGGAGTCGTCCCATGGATAACTTCACCGTCGGTATCCCATCGCTGCCACCAAAATTGTTATAAAGATTATGCCGAAGGCCATTTTTTGGTAGTTAACGCGACGAACAACGCGCAAACGACCGTACTAGCCACCTGATGTTAAGTGATTACTGTAGCCAATGGTCACCTACATTTAGCTTCAAACAAAACTGAAGTTCTCTCTGAGGCTGTATGTAGATGTGTCACTACTCTTGAGGAGAAAGACGGTTGCTTCACTGTAAGTGTGACCGGCAACCGTGTATTTATAACAATATACTCAAATGTTTCTTTCATTCCCTATGACTAAACTAAGACAATATCTAGCGGGCGACCATAACATTTAAGCTATACATCTCTCATTACAACTTTTATTCTGCACAAGCACTCTAAGTCCACCGATAAAAGAGCGAGCTATTAATCAAGTTGACAGGGTCCAAGGAAAACACATTAGAAGTTTGTAAAGTTTATCCGGAAGACGGTGCAGGTGAGGCAAATAGCGTCGATAAATTTAGCGTTCGATTTCTGATTTGTGTGCTCGGAATATAAAGAAATGGCAAATAATTCGGAAACTGA
>DWKL01004306.1:0-10696 GCA_018249415.1 Phareas burnsi
CAACACTTAACTATTAAATTATTGATGACTAAATATTTTTTCCGAAATAATTATTGTTAATTGGCGGTTTTTTTCTATCGCCTAATGGACTAATATATTGTATCATTTATGTCTGTATAGGACTATTGCGGGAGTTGTTTAACCGCCGTGTTCAACCGCGGAAGAAAAAAGTTATTTTACTTTTCTCTTTTTTGGTTTTAACCCTTAACAATGCTGGGAGTTCTAAGTTCTCAGTAAGCTCGGGTTAAATGTGTCAGCAGTGATCTACATGATTCTTTAATACTTAGTGGAGTACTAGGTTTACTCAGGGATTTTTGTTATATTTTTATTATTATAAGAATGGGTAAGTATCTATAATCGATATTATATTTTGTTATTATTGTACAATAAACGTTATGAATAATTTATTTTCATTTTTTTTACGTCAATCACACCTGCGTTGTTGTATCTTTTAGTTTGGATAATTCATAAAAAAGTAGGTACCAATAATTTCGAATCATTAGAGAATAGAATGGCAGCCGAATTGCCGCGTGCTCTCTCGTTCGCACCATATTCCGATCTTTTTCTCGCTTTGTACTTGACAAAGTATTCATTTGATTTTTTTTTAAATGAACAAATTATTATCTTAAATTTGAAGTCATTTGTGGATTTATTTAGACGAAAGTGATGTAGATGACAATGATGTTGAGAAAGACTGCTTATCAAGAATTTTTCTGACTCGAAGGGTCGAGCAGATAGTTTTATTTTTATATAATAAACATATTTTTGCATAGTATAAAACGTTTAATCATTTACATACCCACTTTACTCAAACTTAAACACGTAGCAACAAATATATGTAATTTTATAATTTATTCAATAAAAATATTTCATGAATATCTAGAGAAATAATTCAATAAAACAATTTGCGCTGTCTGTTCTTAGCTAAGTTCATGCTATCTTTATCAACGTGGATTATAAGAAGTTAATGTAATTACACAGTTGATAACGTTTCCAAAATTATTATTCTGAAATAAAAAAAGTAAAAGTACGTACAATTATTTGCTCATACTCGCATAGTTTCAAATAATCAGATGTGCCTGGGATTCGAACCCGAGCGTCAAATAACTTAATTAACCATTAATTATCATTACAATTAGGAACATATTAAATAATTCACCCACGTATACTGGAGACATGTAATTATGTGTATATCATGCGCATATTTGTATAGCATCATAGGAAACAAACATGTGCGATAAAAGAAAATATACCTATATTTAAGCACTAACTATGTACAGCACAGTATTTATTTTTAAGTACAGATTTATAGTACATAGCAACAGTCGTGTAATTAATGTTAGATATTAAATAGGTATAGGTACCTACACGTCCATTCTTTCTTATACCTACTTCTCAACAGATCAATATACAGATAAGATATAGAATTGATAATAATAACAAATTACATAGACAACGAAAGGTAATTTGCTGTTAGTCATAAAATCTCTACTTTTGGCTTCAGCGAAGTATTGTCTGATATGTTTTTTTAAATAATAAAAGTCATGTATCGGTCTTTGATGTTTTTACCAACCACTTCATCAAAACTTAATGATTATTTAACTTCTGTAGAATCTAAAAAAAATTAAATATCCGGCGAAAATGAAATAAAGTAATAAGTAGGAAGTAGGTACATAAATACTTTCCATTCCAGAAATATGAAATCTAAATCAAAATTATTACTGTCTGTAACAATAATTAGATTTGAAATAATCTAATCTAAGTAACAATGGCTGTAACCTTTTTTATGTCCCACTCTGACGGTGTCATGGGATATACTTTACCAAGTTTCTCCAATGTGGATTTGTGGAGAAAAATCCATATTTTCCTTGCCCACTAACATGGTAGTGGGCAACCAGTGGGGGAGGTTTTCAAACCGCCCGCCCCCAAGGCCTTTTTCTGGAGGCCTATAACGTTTAATGACTGCTATCCCAGAATATAAAATACCTACAGTCACTTATATAACTCCCGACCGCGATTTGTAGATCGGTTACTATCTATATGAGCCGCGGAGTTATGCGCCCTTCCTAACTATCCATTCCTTTACATTTGGCTACATGAAAGTTAAATTGCTTTCTATCATCAATACCTAAAGGTGAAATTTATAACTATATGATTACATTCGACCTAAGTACTATTTGAAGTGCTCAAATAAATTAATATTTCATTCACCTTTAAAAGTAGGCAAGAGACCAGAAGTATTATCTAGTATCCAGGCGAAATTATCGTTGGGACACGGGCATTCAGTGCTTACTTGTGGACCTTTCACCTTTGTAATTGAATGATTCTGATTCATTGTCGATGGCAAGGTAAAAAATCCTTGTTTCAAAAATAATAGAGTACAAAATATGGTGATCGTTATCACAGCTTACAGATAATCTGGCCTTGAATAACAGTTCGTCGCTGGCCGCGAGCTCAGATTGACGTAATTAACTCATCCGCGAGACCCGGTAAGGATAGTCTCGTTTAACATATTTTGTTAAATTTTCAAATGTGAGTATTATGAATAATAAATATAAGTACCATGTTGTTCTTGTGTATTAATTAGCATGTCAATGATTTCTTTTATCTTGTTAGGCGTGTTAATTTTGAATATACTCAAGTAATCGCAAAAATCGTTTTTTATATTCTTCTACGATTTATTGTAATTATCTATGGTCGCTGGGGAATTAATAGAATAAGATCCTACGTATTTATAATGTAAGATAGGCAGTACTAGCTTTAAGTAAGTAATAGTTTTAAGTATTTTTTGAATATCAAATTTTGAATGAAAAAATTGGTTTCGAGTAATGCCAAATATATTGCATTGGGTTCAATTATGAGTCCGATATTCTCTTTTGAAGACCACTGAAATTATGACATAAACTGTAATGGGTCATTTAGACAAACCACCGAATTCGTTGTTTTAAAGTGGTGATCTAATATTTCAATATCTAACAGAGTGCTATCTTGTATCACTAAACAACCCACAGAAATGAATATAATTGCAGTGTCTGTATGTTCAACATAAAAAATTACGACCAGCGTGGCACAGCGGTTACCATACCGGTTCGACACGCTGATGGTTCCGGGTTCGATATCCAGCCAAGCAGACATCAGAATGTTGAATTTAAATTTCTGGTTCTGGGTGTTTGTGCGCTCGTCTTGTATGTGTCCATGGCACCCATGACACAGGAAATACTAACGTAGGAATATGAGTGTAGAAAATGTATTTTTTTCTTTTTTTCTCAACACAGGCACGATGAGCGGTGTCCAACCAGAGTCTCTCGCGGAATACATCCTGGTGGAATACCGTTGGGTGGTGGTAATCACGGCTCTAATGCCCTTGTCCTTACTATGGAAGATCTGGCTGGCAGTACGAAACTATGTGGTCTTTAAGCTCAACAGCGCGCCTAAGATGCACGACAAGAAAGTGAAGAATGTACAAAAACAGGTGAGGCATTTTAAACAATCTATTTTTTTTATGTGATTAGAGTAGCAAACGAGCGAGCAGGCCACCTAGTTTTCAAGGATCACTCTAACCCATAGACACCCATATCTAAACTTAAACAGGACTAAAGTCCTATATAAGGTCGAACATACGTGTGTTAATATTCCTGAGAAGTAAAATGGTCGCCTTGCTGTAAGTGTACCTGGCAACCATAACTCCAACCGTATCAAGAATTGCTCACGGCAGATTATGATGGCGATGTCACCTCCTAGATGAACTACAGTTCCACCACCTTATATATATTTCTTTTTGGTTCAATTTCACAAGCTCTTTGTTTGTAGATAAAAATATTGTTGTTCATTCTATCCAGTAGTTTCAGTGATATGTACTATAAAATGTTATTTCAAGCGTTTTTTTTAAATAATTTAGATTTTACTTAAAAATAATTTTCATAAGCAGTTATAGCCTGGTGGTTAAGATTTCGGCCTCTCACGCAGGATGTCTAGGGTTCGAATCCCATATCACCTCTGATTTTTTGAAGTTACATGTTACGTATTAGAAATGAATTATCACTTGCTTTAACGAAGGAAAATATCGTGAGGAAACGTACACATCTGAGAGTTGTTTGTAAAATTCTCGACGGTGTGTGAAGTCCGCATTTGGCCAGCGTCGACTATGGTCTAACCCTTCTTATTTTGAGAAGAGACCCGTACCCTGCAGTAGCCGACTGGATTGATGATGAAAGAGTTTTATCACAAGAGTTTGACTGCCATCACTTTGTTTCGCGATTGCCGTGCGCCATTGCACTTGTGTAGTTTATATAACATCAAGCGGTTATAAATATTTACTCAAATCTGAGGTCAGATTTGAAATTCAATTGAAAGCAATCAATTATACATAAAATAAAACAGCAAACACCATTATCATGCAAGAAAACATAGTCTAGGTGTAGATTGTTTTTTTCTGTAGATAAAAGTTAGATAAAATGTTCCTATCAGATTTTTTTTTCTCGTAGATTTATCATTAGAATTTGAATTTAATAGGTGGTAGAACTATAATTCGACCGGGCAGGTACCACCACCGCTCTCATAATACGCTGTAAAACAGTTCTTACAGGGAGGCGAACATCTTAGCACTTAGGATAAGTAACACATTTCCGTACTGTCACGCCCGCCCTTTAACAATGCGACTTTAGATTAGGCTTCAGTCCTGTATGAAGTTAAATGGTGGTGACCGTGGGGTGCAGTGACCACTCACATCAGTTGACTTCCACGCTCCTTTGTATCTTTTCTCACAAAAAAAAAATAACAAAACTCTGATATTTTTTTTAAATTTCCAGATCAAAACTTGGTTAGCTGGCGATCGCAGCTCTAAGCTGTGTACCTCAAGACCGGGCTGGCAGACGATGTCGTTCCGCCATGGTCTCTACAAGAAAACATTTACAAACATTGACGTAAACCTTGTCGATGTTTTGGAAGTGGATACTAAAAACATGGTATACAACTAAAATATATTATAACCGTTTGGTAAATTAATATCACGAATGATACAAACATTCGTATTTATCGTAATTTACTTTTACTATTTTTTGAAGTTTTAAAATAATCTGCAAATATGTTTTACCACTATTAATTCATATAAAAATATATATACTGTTAAAATTACTACCTATATTGCTTTCTTCATAGAGGATGGGAGTGATTCAAAATAGTTTATTTACAATTTAAATAAGAAGAAAAAATTTAAACAAATGATCTTCTTAGTAACGACGATTTCCTGGCGCAGCAGTGGCCATGTGCTCTGACGCGTAGAGGGTTCCGGGTTCGATCTTGGCCAAGCAGAAATCTTAATGATGAATTTAATTATCTGTTCTGGGTCTGGGTGATCGTGTACTCGTCTTGTATTTGTCCATTGCGCCCACGACACGGGGAATCCTAGTGGTACCACTTACACCACGCCAATGGTCCTTATTTATTATATTTATTTGTTTATGTTGTATGCTTTACCTGTATATGTAAAAAACGGCTTCATTACCATTTTCAGACAGTTCGGTGCGAACCCCTCGTTACGATGGGCCAGCTGTCCAAAACGCTGCAATCCCTCGGGTTGGCTTTGGCGATCGTCCCAGAGCTGGACAAGCTGACTGTTGGAGGCCTAGTCATGGGAACCGGGGTGGAGACCTCGTCGCATGTCTACGGTCTCTTCCAACACATCTGTCTCCAATACGAGCTGGTTCTAGCCGATGGATCTGTCGTCACTTGCAGCAAGGTGGTTTCACTTATTGTAGGGTATTTCATGGCATAAAAGTATCAAACAAGCGAGCAGCCCAAAGCAGTTAAATGGTTACAGTCGACCACAGAAACCTGTAATCATACAAAGCCCTATCTGAGGTCGTATGTAGATGCGTCATTCCTGAGGGCTAAGATGATCGCTCACTTGAAAGTGAACCCGACAACCGTACTTACCAACCAATATACAAGTACTGCTTTACGGCGGATTGCGACGGTGGGTGAGCTACTTCCCCGGCCAAGCTATAGTTCTACCCCCAATCAAACAGCATGAGTTTTGTTATTTTGTATCTTATATTACCAAATAAGATAGTTTTAGTAAGTTAAATAGTTAAAACAGCCATAGTATATGTATCATAATATATATTTATATTAGTTTTATAGATAACTTAGCGTTTAGTTTAAGATTTTAAGCTAATATTATCGCGGAAATTATACATTTCAATTATGTAACGGGTACTAATGGTATGCGGATTTATAATTGGCGATGTTTCGACCCACTTGCATGGGGTTTCGCAGTGACCACGATCCATGCAACTGGGTGGAAAAGTCGTCAATTAAAAACTGCATATTGTGAGTACCCGTTAAATAAATAAAACTGTTTAGTTGCATCAGTTGTGCGTGCTGTGACACCCTATAATTATGAAAACAATATTTTTTTAAAAACATCGGCTAGATAGATTATTCTGTGTTGGGTGCCCCAAAAATAAAAAGAAAAATCTTAGACGCTCCACCTATTTGAGAAGCGTGCTAAATTATGCTCCGAGCCTCACCCAGTTGTGGGGACAGGCCCACGTTCACTTTAGGAAAGGATTGTAGCCACGGAAAATATAAAACTAAACAATAGACCGTGTTGGCCATTTTAAATAATATTTGCCGGTTTTGGTACAAATACGCACGTTAAATAGGCCCGCGATTGAGATCGCTCCAACGGCAAATGCGTACAAACATAATTACTGACAGGGTCAGTCACTTAATGTTTCAATTGTATTTTATGTTCCACAGTTGTAAGTGTTAGCAAGACATGTTATTGGCTACCCCTCCTACCGCTTGACACCTTAACGTCAAGTACCTTAATATGTCAAGCGGTAGAAGGGTATCTTAATAAATATTGAGGGTGGCTTTATTATTATGAATATATCAATGTTTAGTATTGTGACGACCATCTATTATGTTAGTATAAAAGCAGCAGTTGGTGAAAATTCGAATAATCCCCCCTCACTCCCCTCTCCGTAGCGCTTTAGTGCCATAGAGTATGAGAGGCCTGGCAGGGAAGTATGTTCTCGTTTCGATTCGATCCGATTCGAAACAATCATCTTGTAGTTCCACCAGAGTTCTGATAAACCGCATCAAGGTAAAATAGTCAACACAGATTATGTTGGTTTAAAAAGGTTTGGATAAAATGGTTGTGGATAAGTCTGTTTTCTTTGGAAATTTTACATTAAAATTATGCTTTAAATTATGTTACAGGACGAAAATCCCGATCTGTTTTACGCAGTTCCCTGGTCTTACGGCACTCTTGGATTTTTAGTATCTGTCGTCATCAAAGTTGTTCCGGCTAAAAAGTAAGATACATTAAATCCCAAATTTTTACCGTGACAAAAAATAAATATCTTTCGTGTCATCTTGTTATAATTATCGAGTACACGTTAAATTAAAAAAAAGTTAACCTCGACGTTAAGAAATGTAAAAAGAAAAAATTCAAGTTAATTGTCCATAGACAAGTTGACGCTTGTTCGAAAGGCACAGAAGGTTATCCTTACTATGTAGCCACTTCTATGTAGCCATTTCAGCCACTTCTAGACGTCCGAATAATTTGGAATTACGAACACAATACTATAATTACATGAGTATAACCTGGTATTCTTACCAAATATCATAAGTCCATAATAACAACACAGCGATATTACGCGTATCAGTTACTGCATAGCAACAATATCTTGAAGCATAATTATTAAAATATTTCTTCCACGGATAGTAGTGATCTCTTGGCATAATTACATTAGAGAAGAGTTCCTATTATCCTTATTGTTCAAAATGGTTCATGGCTACTTTACAGATTCGTCCGTCTACAATACCAGCCATACTTACCTTATTTAATTCACAGATATAGTAATTATTTGCATAATTACAATGGAGAAGAGTTGCTATTATTTTCACTGTTCAAATGGTTCATGGCTACCTTACAGATTCGTTCGTCTTTAACATCAGCCATGCTTAACTTATTTAATCTACGGATTGAGACCCTACTGGCATATTTACATTGGAGAAGAGTTGCTATTATCCACACTGTTCAAATGGCTCATGTTTACCTTACAGATTCGTCCGTCTTCAATACCAGCCGTACACGAATCTCTCTGATCTGGCGAAGCGTTTTAGAGAGGAATCGTTGAAGAAACACCCGCACCAGTTCATCGAGACCCTGCTCTACGACAAGGACAGCGGAGTGTTGATGCTCGGAGATATGGTCGACGAAGTTGCCGACGATGGACGGGTATTATTTTTAAACGTTATGCGTGTTTTGGTGCGTTATGAAGAAAATATATAAGAGTGAATTTTTACGGTGCGCGTGCACCATGTTGCGGAAATCACATCTAGAGGGAATCCGCTTGTATACTATTTGTATATCGTGTTCATTACAATCGTGTTGAGTATCGATAGTTATAAAAATTATGTATGTATTTATTTTGTATTAAGTTGTTAAATAGATGTATTTTTACACCGACTGCTGTATTACGCAGTGCAGCAGGAGATTACTTTGAAATAAAAATCAAACAAATTGGTTAACCTGTAATGTTTGTAAAGCTTATTGTAATATATAATAAATAAATAAATAAATATTTTGATTTCATACTTGATACGAGAAAATATATGAGAAAATAAATATTTATTTATCGATTTTTAAAACATAATTATACTATTGACTGTTTTACTTTATAGACCGTGTTTATTATTTTTTACTCTTGTTTTACTGTTGTTGAAATGGTGTTAAGTATACTATTTTATTTGCATAAGATACCTGGCATATAATTAAAAACCACTTTATCATCGCCAAAGAAGTCACGTCCAACCCGCGGTTATAGGTCTAGACATACATTTAAAAAAATTTAATTAAATATTCGTTGCAGTTAAATATGATTGGCAACTGGTACTCCGAGTGGTTCTTCAAGCAAGTGCAGAGACGTTTAGAAAACTTCAGACGCGGCAGGGAGGCGAGCTCGGTGGAATATATCCCTCTCAGGCACTATTACCACAGACATACCCGAAGTTACTTCTGGGAACTGCATGTCAGTTATTTATCTTTTTTTTATACATGCAGCTAAAGATATATGGCGAACGAGAACGAAAAATCCAATATGGTTCATCCAGCCATTCTGCTAGTTAGTTTTCATGCAACTTTGAGAATCTTAGAGCAGGAAGGATCGTTTGGAAAACTATAAAGTATGTAGAATTGAGAAGGTGGTAGAACTATAGTTCGTCCCGGAAGGTACCACCGCCCCTGCCGAAATCCACTGTGAACATCTTGTTTCGGTTGAAGAGGTTCGGTTATCGGGCATGCCTAAAGGAAGGCGACCATCTTAATTATCAGGCGTAACGCATCTATTTACGACCTCAAATGAAACTACAATCCTATTTGTGGTTTGATGTGGGTGTCCTCAGCTGCAGTGACCAATTAACTCAGGTGACCTGCACGCTCGGTAGCTACTCTTTTCACATAGAATTACAAAAGGTATTTCCTTTAACCAAAAAAGTATATTTAGACAAAGTTATATGCATATGCTATTTAAAAATTTAACTGGTTGTATTCTTAACTCTACAGCGCACAATGTCCCACATATGGCACATACCAAAGAAATGTCCAAATATTTTAAATCCGACACAAGGGGCGCCATTTAGTGTTGCAAAAGCTGAAAAATGATATATTGACGTGATTAAATTATTAAATCAAATGGCAAATAAATGGCGGTGTATTTTAAAAACAATAATTTTGTTCAAATTTGTGGACGGTTTCGAAAAGCGAACGTGTCTCGGAAAATTCGTGCACTGTAGGGTTAACTGTCATCCTTTTGATAACTCACGATTACAGGACATTATTCCTTTCGGGAACAACGTCGTGTTCCGGTACCTGTTCGGCTGGTTGATGCCGCCTGAAGTGTCTTTGCTGAAGTTGACGCAGCCAGAAGCTGTGGCCAAATTGTACGAACGGGCACATGTCATCCAGGATATGCTGGTGCCCATCGATACGCTCGAAGAGGCTATCCAGCTTTTCCACAAGGAGTTCGAGGTGGGTAAAGCGAGAACAGTAAACCAATGTGGAGTCCATAGAACACACCCATAGGCACCCATAGAGCCTGCGTAGAGCCCATAGAACACCTTTGAGTCTGGGTTTTGCGTGGGCTCTATGGGTGTCTACCCATAGACACCCATAGAGCCCACAGACTCAAAGGTGGTAGAATTATAATTCGTCCGGAGAAGTACCACTGCAGTCCTCATAATCCGCCGTGAAATAATTTTGTGTTTCGGTGGCAGAGGTATGGTTGTCGGGCACGTGTTTAAGGACTAGCAACTAGCACTGGTATCTAACCACGACAGGAGACCTGGAGTATACTTCAGCATACTGCTCCAATAGAGATTGATGGAGAAAGAAGTGGCTATCCTGTATTCTTATGATTATGTCTTATGTTATGTGTTCTTCAGTTTAAATGTCTATCAAACATGACTATGAGAAACATTATCATTATCATCAATCTATTCATGTTCCACTGCTGGGCATGGGTCTCCACTCAGAATGAGAAGTGTTAGCCCATAGTCCACTACGCTGACCAAATGCCGATTGGTAGATTTCACAAACCTTCGTGAAATTTACAAAGAACTCTCAGATGTGTAGGTTTTCTTACGATATTTTCCTTCACCGTTAAAGCAAGTGATAATTAATTAT
>DWKL01004307.1:0-10694 GCA_018249415.1 Phareas burnsi
TAGAGGTGCGTGCGGGGTTCGAACCCCGGCCACTCAGCTCGAGAGGCCGGAATCTTAACCACTAGGCTATCACTGCTTTTCATGGGTACCACGGCTCCATGGCTTGGCATGGGTACCACGGACCAATACAAAGACGAGTACAAACCATCTTATCACATAAAAAAATAAATCCCAGATCAAAACAAACACGGGGTCAATGGGTTACGTGGATCACAGAAAATTTAGTTATTTCTAGTAGTTTATTTAGTTACTCACTTGGCATTTTTAGGCGTCGTGTCCGGTTGGCAGCAAGCTCGGTACCGCAGTATGGCCTCTGTGGGCGTCAAGGCGTCGGTCTCCGCCGCCGGGGCCTCGCACTCGTCCGTGACGAGTGGCGCGCGCGCCGGCGACGTGTGGGATCCGTACCCGTCTGAATTCAGCTAAAACATAAATTTCGCGTTTTTTTATAATACAACTTAGCGATAAAGCAGTTTGGCTACCTGATGGAAAGTAGAAAGGAAAACCAGAAGCGAGAAACCAGAGACGTGGCCAATGCAACTCCAGCTTTAGAGGAGAACTCTTTTTTGAAGACCCACATGTTTTAACGCTCCAGAAATATCTTAGGGAGAAGTCCGTTCCACATTTGCAGGAAAGCGGTAAGAAAACACGAATACCAAACCGTGGGGGACCATTGAAAACATTGGAGATATAAAAATCCTCGCCTTTTTTGCTTTATTGTTATTTTTTGATATTATTTGAACAACCTTTTTCATATGTGCGAAAAGTAGCAAACGACCGAGCAGGCTACCTGATGATACGTGATCACTGTAGCCCATGGACACCCACGTCTACCTTTAAACAGGACTAAAGTCCTATCTGAGTTCGTGCGTTACTATTCCTGAAACTAAATGGTCACCTCGATATAAGTGCACCCGATAAAGGCACTTCTCCAACGGAAACACAAGAATTGCTTCAGGGCGGACAATGAGGGTGACGATGGTGCCTCCTCGAAGGAACTATATTCTACCATCTATTAACTATCTCATATGAGTGTATATATTTTGCACGAAATCCACGTGAAATAATTATGATTAACCTTCATTTTGTTTCATCTCTATGAAAATCTCTAAAGTCCAACACTAAAGTCCGTTAATGTTACTTATAAGAAGATCGAAGAACATCGATGAACGGTAATAAGCGGCAATTTCCAGTATCATCATCAACCCATTGTTCCACTGCTAGGCACAGTCCACAACGCTGGCTATGTGCTAGACTTCACACACCTTCAAGAACTTTACAGAAAACTCCTAGTCATGCCAGTTTCCTCAGGATGTTTTCCTTCACCGTTAATGCAAGTGATAATTAATCTCTAATACACACATAACTTCGAAAAATGAGAGGTGCATGCTGGATTCGAACCCTGGACTCCCAGTGTGAGAGGCCGTAATCTTAACCACTAGACAATCATTGCTTATTACTTATATTTCCAGAATACTCTTCGAAAATTCTCCCTCGACGATGTAACCAAGACTTTAAAGTACCACATTCTTAGATGGCCGTGTCGTATCTTCAATTTGCATCTTCAACACCGCTGACTATGGAAGATTTTAAGACAATAACATCGAAGACTTTTTTCTAGATGCCTTTGCTTATGCTAGACGCTGATTTAGTTATATAAAGAAGTACATATATAATTATGCCATCACAACACCATGAAGTATCTTCTGTTTCGGTTTGAGGTCTGGTTGTCGGGTACACTTACAGCAAGGCGACAATCTCAATCTTTCTCTCAGTTTTAAGAATAGAAACGTATTAGCAAACGACCTCAGATATGACTTTAGTTCTATTTAAGAATAGAAGTCTATGTCCATGGGCTGCATTGACCACTTAATGTCAAGTGGCCTGCATGCTTATTTGCTACTTTTCTTGTATAAAAAATGTATAATGCTATTCCCCTTTTAAATATACTTCTAATTTATATTTCCAAAATTTTTTTTACAATTGTTCTATTGTGTGAAAATGATCTATATCTTTTAGTGTTGAGATCATCTGTGTCGTAAAAATTACATTATTGTCTATGTATATTTATCGTTTATTATAATAAAATACACCGTGCGAAAAAAAAATCTTTCTACACTAATAGCAGACTAGGATACCCTGTGTCGCCCTCGACGATGGCATCCTTGCCATTGACACGTACAAAACAAGTCCACAAACACCCAAACCCAGAATAGAAATCTAAATTCATCATTTAGATGTCTCTCTGAAATCGAACCCGGAACCCTTTGCATGTCAGAACGATATGGTAACCGGTGTGCCATGCGGGTCGTCGAACGATATTCTAAAAAAAAATGTCTGTTATTTTTGTGGAGGTCGCCTCAATGGTATAACGAAAATATTTCAATGAATAATGCAAACCTAATAATCAAATCTCATCTTAACAAAACAAATAAAAAATCAGGACACCAAACAAACAACTTTAATGAATATTTACCAAGATAAAGATTTGTCTTTTGGAATTCTTGATTTTTTATTCGCTATTGGACGTTGAATCAATTCCGCTCACAGATTATGAATAAATAAAACATATCATTACTGGTACAAGATTAATTTAAGTTATCGTTATGAAAGAATGATAAACAGGAGGATTCCTTAAAAGGATTTATTACATTTGAATCCCACGAAGTTATACATAAATACATATTTAGATATAAATTTGCTTAAGTTTGACTCCAGAACACGTATGTACCTATATCTAAACAAATTAACAATGTTACAAAACGCATTTTAATAGGTTGTCCGGGCGGTACCACCACCACCCTCGTAATCCACCGGGAAGCAATACTTGTGTTTCGGTTGTAGAGGATAGATTGGCGGGTAAACTTACAGCGAAGCGACTACCTTAGTCCTCATAGTAACGTAATTAGTAACGTAAGATGGGACTTTATTTCTGTTTGGGGTTTAATGTGGGCATCGATGGGCTTCAGTCATCAATTAATATCGGGTGCCCTACACGCTCGTACTACTCTTTTAACTTAACACTTTGACTGCGGCAAACGCACCTGTCGTGGCTTACTGTCCGAGCCATCCGTGCGGCTCGCAAACATACGGTGCGTGCCGCCATACAAAAACACGCCTATTGAGTTGCGCGCCGCACAGGCGGTTTGTTTCCTATATAAGCCGCCGCAGTCAAAGTGTTAAAAAAATCTTAATTTTAGATTGAAATAGTCAACTCTACGTAACGTGATATCACTATGATGGGGGTGGATTTAACCTTACCTTGGCAAAGATTACGAAATATTTTTTGTTGGATTAAGTATAGCGCATCTCTCGTCCAAGTAATATTTTTTTAATTAAATTCGATTTTTGAAATTGTTATTTAATCTGTTTCTCGGCTTGTGTTTATAATCATAGCCTCACTCGAATACATGACACACACATGCGGATGAAATTGACAGACATGTAGTTACAATAAAGCTGAATATTTTTGAAGTTGATAAATATTATAGATCTCAAGAAAAATGGTAAACCTTGGATACATGTTTACATTATTACATATAGCATTGCTAATGGTAACCAAGAATATAATACACGGAGACAATAATAAAGCATTGTCTTGTTTTACTTCTAAGTGAGGAGCAAGAGCAGATAACTTTGTACTTCTACGTCAAGAGCAAAAGCAAACAACTTCTTGTACTAAGTCAAGAGCAAAAGCAAATAACTTCTGTTACTTCTAAGCCAGCAGCAGAGGGGTAACATATGGGGGTGAGGTGACTCTTACTTTGACGATGGTGCCGACCTGGGGATCAATCGGCTCGGGCGGCGCGCGCTCCACGCTGTCCACTGGTGCGCCAAGCAGGCGCTCCTTCATCTCGTGGATGTAGGGGCAACGCTGCATCGCGATGTAGAACTCGCGAACGCGCACCTGGAAGCGAAGTAATTCTTTTTGATCTGGTACAGCTATAGGCGTGCCTCGGGGTTAAGACCGCCTCGTGTGGCGTGACGGCAAAGGTCATGATGCTCTCTTTTGCCGTCACGCCCCCTTGTATCTATATTCTGTATATTATAAAAATATATTCATTTTATAGTCTTCATGGATCACAAAACTTTAAAATCTACTAAGATTCCGTGTCATGGGTGACATGGATTTATATTATTATATAGAAAGTCATATATAACATCCAGACCCAAAACAAAATCGCATCATTTATATCATCAAGAATCGTATTTCAAACCCTCTAAGTATGATTACTCAACCGCATTTTGGAACTCCTACAGACACTTTCACTTTCGTCCATAATTTTTTTGCAAAGCCATGATTGCTAAAATTCAATCTTAACTTGTCTAGATGAAATACAAATACAAGAGTTCTTTATTGTGCATCCAACGATAAATACAAAATTAAATAAACATGATTGAAGTAAAGTAACAGGTGGCCTCTTCACTAAAATAGCGTCTCTTCTAGAAAACAATTGAGTGGTATAAGAAAAACATGTTGGGGTAAAAGAGAAACAAAGAAATACAGGGTAGAAGTTGTACAAAAATTTATATTTATTCTTCAGCTCTTATGAGCTGAAGAATCAGCAGATAGAGTACGATTTTGCATTTGACTGCTTGAAGGAAAAGAAAAAGAGCCATGGAAGAGGAGATAAGTTAACAAGAGGAAATAATAATAGGCAACAGATAGATGGAAGACTAGAGTGCTAAGTAGAATTTCTTCACTTGTTTCATAAAACAATTCAATGACTGTGCGCCTTGGATGATGATGGATAAACGTGTTCCATAATATAAACAAACATACATATGTTTATAAAACATACACATTTTTTTGCAAAGCGTTAGTTACTTTCATTATCAACCTATTACTGTACCACTGCTGGGCACGGGTTTCCTTTCAGAATAAGGGTTAGACCATAGTCCACCACGCTGGCCAAGTGCAGATTGGTAGACTTCACACACCTTCGAGAACTTTCAGTATATTTCCTCACGATGTTTTCCTTCACCGTTAAAGTAAATGATAATAAATTTCTACACACATAACTTCGAAAAATCAGTGGTGCGTGCGGGATTTGAACCCCGGACACCCAGTGTGAGAGGCAGAATCTTAACCACTAGACTATCACTGATTGTAGTTGTTAGTTACTTAGGATATCAAATAAATTTGATATATTTTTTCAACACTTTGTTCAAATATTAAAGAACGACTAAACGGCATTCATAAAAACAAGTCCATTCGTGTGATGAGTATTCAGTGTACTTTTTATATTCGACAACTTTGTGACGAATCAGTGGCCACGTTGCTCTAAATACTGTAATTATTCTCGGTAAAACAAGGTAAATTCTTCACGTTGAGGTCTAAGATAAATCAGCCCGCACTGTTGTAACCAGAAGCACCTGAGAGCCATACATTTAGTACAATGCAAATGGAAAGAAAACGCGAGAACCGTTTGATTGACAGAAGAATGGCGTCGTTCAGAGTAAATAATGCGAACGGAGACTACCGACTGATTTATATTAACCTACAAGGCTTACGAAACTTTCGAGAACTTTTCCTGCGATGGTGTTATTAACTTTTCTCAAATAACCTGATGCTATAACTAATAGGCTAATGAGTAATAAGCGTCAAGGTAGAACAATAATTCGACCGGGACGATGCCTCCGCTGCTCTTACAATCCACCGTAAAGCAATTCTTGTGTTTCGGTTGGCATTGAGTGAATTTCGGGTAGACTTACAATCCAAAACACCATTTTAGTCCTTGGGAGAAGTGACGCATTTACCTATGACGTCTAAGGCTTTAGCCCTGTTTAAAGTCAGACGTGAGTGTCCATGGGCCACAGTGACAACTTAACTTCAGGTGGCCAGCAAGAGTAAAATTGGCAAACTCCAGTTAGTTCAGTAATTTAGTCTACTATGAAGGTACGCCTCGACCAAACCAATAATAATAATTTTAGACGATTTCCCATTTTACCAAGTCCCATTTCTTAAAATGATTGTACTTATGTCGGATCTTTATTTTTTATATTTTTGCTTTCATTTATTTTATTAGTTTCATTTGATAAACGCTTAAATTTCATACATATTATATTTTTGTATAAGTACATTATTCAATATTACATGTCAGATTTCGTCCAACAATATAATTGATTCATTCAATAAATAAATACCCAGTAAGAAATATATGATATATTCACTTGTCACGAAGTTCTCACTCAAGCTAATGTTGTGTAATAAATAGTAACAACCACCTCCCTTATTCCCAACAATAACTTAACGTTAAATTAAAAGACTTCTACTCACAAAAAGCGAAAGCACCAACCCTAATCGGAAGCAGTGAGCAACTTTTTAATCTCTTCGTAAACGCGCCGACTGTGAGGCCCGTTGTTCACAACGACATGCTTTCATTATAACTCTTTCCGCAAATAAAAACAGCAGATACTCTGACTGATTAAAACAGAACACGGTTGATTATGCCACGGCAGAGAATTCAATGTTCTACGCCTCCGAGAAACGGTTAGAATGTCACAATGTGTAGGGTTCCACATACAATAAATATTAAGTTAACACATTGACTGCGGCGCTAATATTCGAAACGATCCACCCGTGCGGCGAGTAACGCAACAGGCGTGTTCCAGTGCGGCACACACCGAACGCATGCGAGCCGCACGGGTGGCGCGGACAGTAAGACACGACTGGTGTGTTTGCCGCAGTTAACGAGTTAATAATTTATATATTTAATCATCGTCAGTCAAAGTTAAGCGACGGCGGTCACGGTCGGGAATTGGATAAATGACCGCTAGTGACTATATTTCATGTGCATTTCCGTACTGTGGAGGGCACGTTAATTGTCGGTCCCGGTTGTCATTATTGAATAGTTGACGTTAAGTCTTGTCGGAGACCTTCTTAAGTCCTTTGTTTATTTGGAGACTTTTTTAAGTATCGTCGGGATGAAAACATCTGACACGGGTTGCCCACTATTCTGCTTCTCCACCAATCCGCTTTGGAGCAGTATAGTGGAGAACGCTGCAGGCCTTCTCCAGTCGTAAGGAGTGACATAAATAGGGTTGCAGCCAATCAACATTATCATCAACTCATTACTGTTTTACTGTCCACGGATTTCTTTAGAATAAGAAGGGAAAGACTATAGTCAATCACGCTGACCAAATACAGATTACACAGGGTACACTTTACGCACCCATGATAACTCTATGGAGACTTCTCATCTCATCGAATATTTAGGTTATTCCAAAAACTACTCCCATATTTCGAAACGCTCCTAAATAAAAACCTAAAATAACTCGTTACTAACTTAATTAACTGATGAATAAAGAACAGAAAGTTCACAAATGTCCTTATAAAACTTAACCTTATTTAATTAGAAATTAATTCAATACAATTCAAATCAACGGAACCTTTATAATGTAAATGAAACTGTGCTTGATTCGTTTTTTGTCGAGGGAAACGCTTCTATTATGCGGTTGAATACTGGGACAGTCCCATCCGCTTCCATGTACGTGCCTCACTTTGCCATAAAAGGTTTAACCACCTCTCATTCATAGGTTTTTCACATTATTTTAACCCGCCATCTTTTTACAAGCCCAGCGTTTCGCTTTCTACAGGCCTGAATTTTTAAAGACATTTCGGCCTTCTTGTGATATAAAAACGCATAATACTTTTATTGGTAATAGTCCATCAGAGCACGGCATTGTTTTTATGAGCTATTTCCGGTACATAATTGCCAATTCGATTTTTTTTACATCAGAAGAGTAGCAAAGAAGCATGCAGCAGACGTTAAATGTTCACGATAGCTAGGCAGTCAGCCAAAAATCCTATTTAAGGTCGTACATATGTACATGTGTTACCACTCCCGAGAACTAAGATGGTCGCCTATATTTTTTTATATTTGGTGAACAGCAAACGAGCCAAGAGGCCATGATGTTAAGTGGTCACTATAACGCATTCACGCAAACATCTAATGTAAAATCGCACAATGCTTTAATTAGTAACAGTCCATCAGAGCACGGCATTGTTTTTATGAGCTATTTCCGGTACATAATTCCAATTCGATTTTTTTATATCAGAAGAGTAGCATACAAGCATGCAGCAGACGTTAGGTGGTCACGATAGCTATCCAGCAAGCCAAAAACCCTATTTAAGATCGTACGTAGATGTGTTACAACTCCCGAGAACTAAGATGGTCGCCTATATTTTTTTTATATTTAAAGAATTAGCAAATGAGCCTAGAGGCAATCATGTTAAGTGGTCACTATAACCCATGCACGCAAACATCTAACCTCAAAATAAACTGATTTTTTTCTGACGTTGTACGTAAATGCATCACTTTTTTTGAGGACTAAGATGGTCGCCTCGCTGTAAGAGTGCCCGGCAACCGCACCTCCCCTACCAAAACACAAAAACTGCTTCACAGTTTATGAGAGCGTCGGCGGACAAAATATGAACTATATTACCACCTATTAAATCATCATTTAGCAAAATTCCCTGCACAGATATATCTCAGTCGGTCAACTATTGTACCAATTTATGTCCTTAAGCAGCACTGATGGCGCTGTTGTTTGAAAGGAGTTGAAAGGTGTCATAGTCAGTCCACGTGCAAATGAGGCATTCATTCTTAGTACTCTCGAGCGCTGCCTCTGTCTACCAATCCGCATTAGACCAGCGTGGAATATTATCCAGACCTTCACTAGATATAAAAGAACATTTGACGTCTAAAACATATGCGTTACAATTGTAAATCATATTTTAAATTTTAATTTACGAAACTCTAAACTCTCACGCACTCACAGCTTAGTGGTAAGATTCTAACCGTTACAATTCTGAGAAGAGATCCTGCCGAGTAATCGCATTGTGGGCAGTAATGAGTTGATGATGAAATTCTCATAATCGGCCTTTTATAAAAGACCATTACGTCGACTTCTGGTTTCCCGTGGCATGGTTTAGCTCGTTCATTTTACGTTACACTTATATGTACCCTAAATTTTATTTATTTAGACTGTCTGGTTTCTATAAGAATCATAACGAAGTTTGAAACAAACGACCTTCCAACCAACAAAATACTTTTTCCACATTTTCACAACTAGAGAAAGACGGACACAGCTAAAGGACGTTTTAAACCCACAATCGATACCGTAAAATGAGGGCAGCAGGTCAATGACACTGGTAAGTATAATAGGCAACGTGATACACTATATACAAATAGCAGAACTGACAGATTATGATCTATAACAGAGCATTAGTCAAGGCTAGACGAAACCTGATCTCGCGAGACGAAGTCAATTGGAGTCAACCCATGCATTTAGATAACATTTGGCTGAAGGCACTTCGATCGATCTCCCACACAAGCTAATATGCATTAACGGTTATTCAAACCCACCTTTATACGCCTTGACATATTTGGAAGTCGTTGCATTATCACTGACTAACTACTTAGCTGAAAGAATATCACGTTGGTAATTTTTAATTGTACCAAATTGTTAAAGCTAAATGTCAATCCGCTTGAAGATTAAGAACGTAGTCGAAGAATGATTAAAACCGGTGAGTAAGAAATAATTAATAGATATTAATAATAAATAATGCCCCACATTAGGATTTTTTTTGTATCGTGGGTGCCATGGATACATACAAAGAAGAGTATATAATCACACCCGGAACAGTAATCTAAATATATCATTTAGATGTCTGCCAGAATCAAACCCCTTTGTGTCAGATAGGTATGGTTACCACTGCGGCCGTCAGTAGTGGAAGAAAGAAACTAGGATTTTGATAAAGTAAACTGATGAAAAACTGATGATAAATATAACAGCAAAAAACACAACAGCAATTCTCGGTTACCATTATTTAATTACGTAACGTTGTTAAACTTTCGGAAGTCCGGCCTCTAAGATCCAATTTGGAACAACTTGGTGAAATGTCAGCTATCCTTCACTGACAGGAAGTGGCACGAGTTCCGTGATGGGATATAGAACGCAAATAATAGAAGAAAAATGGTGCAGCGGTAACAAACCAAACATTGATTATGATGTCTAATAGCAAGATTGCATGTTGCTATAACTGCAAGCCGCAAAAACATATAAAATCATACTTACGATAAATTTTAATCTCGTACCTTACTGACCCACTGAATCCTATTATATCAAAAACAAAGCATTTAAATTCCTTAATGACCTCTTAATAAAGCAAACTCATATTGAAACGACAATTGTTTGCGGCTTAATTGACGTCGAAGTTTCAAGCTATAAACTTCGTTTTAATCGAGTTTCAACTCTAACTTGCTTTTATAGAGTCGTCATTTCCATCCGCGTGAAAAATGTTACGGGAAAGAGAATTATTTTCGCTGTTATTATTTCTCGAATTAAGTGTTGATGCACATTATAAAAATGTTTTTTGTTTCGTCCTTTATATTTTTAAAACACAACAGATCTAGCAGCGATAGTATACGGTTACTGTAAATAACGCAAAAACATTAAATATAATAGGTTTGTTACCATCGTTCCTGTAATCCACCGTGAAGCAATATTTGTGTTTCCGTTGGAGAGATGCGGTTGCCGGGCACACTTACAGCGAGGCGACCATCTTGATCCTCAGGAGTAGTGACGCACTTATGTACAATCTCAGACAGAACTTCAGCTTTGTTTGAGGTTAAATGTAGGTGTCCATGGGTTACAGTGACCACTTAATATCAGGTGGCCTGCAGGCTTGT
>DWKL01004308.1:0-10694 GCA_018249415.1 Phareas burnsi
TGGTCACCGTCGCCTATGGACACTTGCAACACCAGAGGAGTCACCAATGCATCGCCGGCTTTGAAGTAGAGCTCTTTCTGCATATAAAAGGATCTAATCTTACCACTATGCCACTCAATATTTCTACCACTCTGCAAGTCAAATACAAATGTAAAGATATTTTTTTATATATACGAGTATTTCAAAACCGTTTTTTCGAAAATTTGAGATCTTTTCAGCATAAAAAAGGTATTTTATAACGACACACGACATAAAAGTTAACAATTTAGACGTACTGTGTCAGACAAAAAAACAAAAAACAAAATATCTTATACTATTTTGGTACAGTATAACTGACTTAGAACACCATCACATTTTGAAATCACAGACGAACAATTCAATTTTATGTGTACCCATAATTACACCGTGGTTTTGCCTATTTAAACCTCTACCGTGTACTGGGTGGATGTGCACGTCTTTGCCGCTAGCGGATAAAAAGCGAGCGAAGTTACAGGAGGGTAGTTGTGTTACGTCGAGCGCATCCTCTCGCTCGGTTAGACTCGGCTTAACATTAGGTTAATACAACTATCGGCTCACTCGTATAATGGAAGACGTTTTTCTACATTTTCTCGTTTCTAAAATGTGAAAAACTTGATTAAGTACTCATGTTAGTATTAATTGGTATTAGGTGCCTTCATGTTTTGCATACCTGTTGGCAAGTTTCATGACATAAAAAGGTAAAAGCTCAAAATTTATCTAATATTAATCAATGAAATGTGTTATTGAGCACTAGTGATGGTGACCATAGATTAGCAAAGGAATGGATTAAAATTGACTTGGATTAAGCAACTATACAAATGAAATTGAAAACAAAAATCCGACCGCAAAAACTTGACTAATTAAGTCGCGTATGTCGCGCCGTAAAAAATAAATTTAAGGCGCGATTTTGATTTTTTGGAAATATTAATTTATCCACTCGCGCTACCAAGACGAATCTAATGATATCTCGTATCTTAAAATCCATTACGGCGTTTATATCACAGCCCGTGGCACACGCACACACTTACAGACATGCAAATGAAAACCTTAAGGTAATTAAGCTTCGATAAAATGGTTTTAGGTTTCCGTTAATAATACTCCAAAAAAGTAAATAAAAAAAGTGACAAAACAACTTGTAAATGTTTTTAATAATGATTTTAAATTAATAACATATAATACATATTCATATTTATTTAAAAGCACATTAACAAACAAAAGATAGTAAAACAAAAAATGAGTAAACATCTCCCCGGCGGGGAATCGAACCCCGGTCTCCCGCGTGACAGGCGAGCATACTCACCACTATACTACCGAGGATCGTTGTTGCAGGGGTGAATTTATAGCACATGTGTAAAATATAAGGTAATGTAATAGCATTTAAAATGGCTTAAGTAAACTCCAACCCAGCATTGTTGTTACAACCCATACATATTTATACGATCGGTATGAACAATAGATACGGTAATGTCTCTTAGGAATGATTAGACCCTTTTCTTACTGTTTACATTGGGACACAGTGGTATTGCACAACAAGAATTGAACATTAAAAAGCATAGCCACGGTGGAAATATGCAACAATCACTGGCGTCATCACAGTTCGTTGCTATCCTAAATTAAATCAAATCAAAATATTCTTATTCAAAGTAGATTCTTTACAGAATTATTTTTGAACGTCAACGAACTATCGCCGCCCCGCAAGGTGTTCAGTTTATTGCGAAGAACCACGAACAGAACTCCATAATACATATATTCTTATCGTATAAGTAATCATTTATTTTATAATATTTTTTTTAATAACTTGTTAGTACATCTTTCAGAGAGGTTAGTGACGTGGTCTGGTGTTTTATTGTAATCCCCAATAGTTCCCTGCGAACTGAGCTGGACTGCCATGCGTGTCTCTCCCTTTCTCACCCTTCAAACTAGAACACAGTAGCGCTTAACACTGCTGGTGTGAGGCAGGAATAGATGTAACGGTAGTGCCTCCGTAGTCGAACCCAAAGGGTTTTATTACTGTAACGTAACTGTCAAGCCATTTAAAAAAAACAGTTTATTTTTATGTCAATTAAATTCACGTCTATGACGAGTCAACTGTCTTATAAAGAAGTTTTATCTTTTTTATGTTCAATGAGTAGCAAACGAGTTTTCAGGCAACCTAATGTTAAGTGGTCACTACATCCCATGGACACCCACATTTACTAAATTGAAGTTCTGTCTGAGGTCGTACATAGATGTGTCATTAGTCCTGAGGACTAACAACGTGAAACAACAATTGCTTCACGACGGATTATGAGGACGGCGGTGGTGCTTCTCCGGATGAACTATAGCTCTACCTCCTATCTAAACTACTATTGGCTACCCTAAAGGGCTATATGCCCTTTAAATGCCTGGTAAACGTATCACTTTACATTGTACCGTCTCACGTTATACGTCATTGTACCGTCAGTTCTATTTACACCACAACATTCTTCCGTTTGTTTCTGAAACTTGAATTATTTTTGCTTTTGTTCTTTAAGTTCTTTGTAATATAACAAATTGATAAATATTAATAATCGTCCATAAATAATAAGCAGTTGGAAGTTTTTTAATTCGCAAGCTGATTGTTTCTTGGGTACAATTTATCGTTTTTAATCCAGAACAAGGCACCTTCCCGGGGACGGCAATGCAATTATTCGATTCTATGAAATAAATGTTTAGCTATTTGCTTTCAGCGCTACGGGATAGTCACGTGCAGACATTATCGATAATAATATAACTAAATAAAAGATAAAATAAATTCTAATGTACTTCTAATTAATGCTGTTGACGGTGTAAATTGCATTTATAAATTGATTAATTTCCCTCATCTAAATCAAGCCGCTTCTATATCTTTCTTGGTCAGTTCAATCATAAATATAATTTAACTTTAGTACGAAGTTTAGAATGTACCTAGAAATATATATTAATAGTCACGCATGTAACCATACACGCTTTCACCATATTGCAAGATAATTAATAAGTATATTAGCAATTCCGTTTATCTTAAGAGTTTAACTAATTATATAAGTAAAGAGGAGGCTTTTGTCGTCTTACATTCCCAATTAAGTTACAATGCCAATATCGACAAAAAGCGTAGAGATGTGCTTACAAAAACGGCGAAATACAGAAATAATTCGCTGTTTCTCGATATTGTTGTTATTGAAAGTTCGTATTACATTTAGTCCGAAGTGCATACCGAGAATAAGGGAAAAAATGTAACATCATTGACATGTTTGTACAAACATCGACAGTTGCAATCCCTACACGCGATCCCGCACGTTAATCCCGCAAGTTTTCCAATACCGCGCGCACCTGCGAGCATGTTTATCGTTTCGACAAGCAAACCCCTGTTGTCGGGTGCCGGATAATTAGGGAGTTTCTTCATTTGAAAGCCTCTACCTGTGTGCGACGCTGTGGTGCAAAGTATTTAGTTGTTGATCTGCGTATTGACAATAGTTACAGTAGTTAATATGTAGTAGAACTATAGTTCGTAGGGGAAGTACCACCGCCGCCCTTATGATCCCCTCGTGCAAGAGGTGCGGTTGCCGTGTACACTTTTTTTTTAGGTTTGCAGAGTATCAAACGAGAGTGCAGGTCATCTGATGTTAAGTAGCTGTAAGTATGCCAGGTAACCGCAACTCTCCAACCGAAACAGAAAAACTGCTTCACCTGATAGCGAGGTTACTTCAGGCTACTTCACTTAAAGCAAGCTGACCATTTAATCCTCAGGAGTAGTGACACATTTACGTACGACCTCTGATAGAACTTCAGTTTTGTTTGAGGTTAGATGTGGATGCCGTGGGCTGCAGTGATCACTTAACATCAGATGGCCTGCATGCTAGTTTGCTACTCTTCAAGCGTAAAAAAAATGCTACACTCTGTATAACGTGAACTTTTGAAAGAGTACTGTTAAAGCAATAAGTCAAATAAAGCGAGTTAATTGCGATTAAGCTTTACACTTTCTACACTCAAAGCTCCACGCTAGGATTCCTTGTACCATGGATGCTATAAATAATAATACTAATAGAATAATAATTATTTCTCTAATTTATTCAATCTATCACCAGAACGTGTAAATGGTCTTGAAAGACTTAAAAGTGAACATAATATTTTATTAATTAGCAGGTAGCCTTGTACAAAATTACTTTTATGTTAATTTTACATGTAAGATAATTTAAAAAATATATATTAAATCAATAAAATAAAATCATAATCCTGAATATAGTCAGCGCCATCTATTATTTTACTTACATTTTTCGACGATTGCTTAAAAATTAAATATTACTTAACTTTTATAAAAACAACGCAAATGTATCATATATCCTTGATTTTCATTACTATCGAATTTAAGTGATTTAAGTAATTCGACGACCCTTTTGGCGCAGCGGGTTCGAGTCCGGGCAGGCAGACGCCTAAATGTTGCATTTAGATTTATTTGTTGTGTGTCAGGGTGTTGTATACTCATCTTTGTGTGTATCCATGGCATTCGCGACACAGTGTATTCTAGTATGAGGCTATGGGTGTAGAAAGCGTTGAATACTTAAACTAAGTAGAAATAATACAATGGGGCCTCAAATAATAAGATACTTAGATGTAAATAATAGATCATATTTTTAAAGCGTCTTATAAGGCGTTCCAACTTAGCCCTTAGGGCGTCAAAACATTTGTAATCGGCTTCACATAAGTTTCTTACCATTTATCATAGAGTTATATTATACGCAGCATAGAATAGGCACTGACCTGGACATCAGGCGACCTCCATATTTGTTTGCCACTTCCATTCATTAAAAAGATGTCTCCACCTATTCCCGGCTGTAAACACGTAAATAAACTAACTAATTAGGCAAAGTGGCCGCACCGCGGGCACCGCCTTTGACAGTGATTCAATTGTTTGTTGCAGATAGACCAGGAGTCCAATGTAAACATAGTTGCTATTTAAATTAAGTTTAGTTTTGATTGAGAATTTGTGAGCATTCTTATTGTTTTCAAGTAAATTATTTGGTAAATATGAAAAGTTCCACTTTGAATCCCTATGCCCCTCATAGAGCAGAGGTTTACCAGGAGCTATGCTAACTATTATCCTTTACCTTTATACCTTCATAACAGCGCGAACACTTCAACTTTAAGGCAGAAATAGACCTGGCAGTAATGTTGCCAAAGTTACGGCTTGGAGAGCTCTACCTTTAGATACCTTTACCATACATCTTTGTATAGTTTCTTGCTATATTTATAACATAAATAAACAGGTATTATAGGTGGCAGAACTATAGTTCAACTCCCACCGCCGCCCTCATCATCCACCGTGATGCAATTGTTATATTTATATTTAGGTCAGAGAACTGTGGTTGTCGGGGACACTTAGCCAGAGATAGCAAAGTATCGATCACGAATCTCAGATAGAATGCCCAATCCTATTTAGTGTTAATTACAAATGTCCTTCGGCGGTAATGACCATTGACAACTAGGTGTGCTTTGCATAAAAATCACAGAAGTAAGTTCTAAAAAATCTGTTTTCCTTAACTTCCGTAATATTTGTATAAAATATAAATGTCTGCATCCAACTCCTGCATTACATATGCTCGGTATGTATAAATCTAAAGGCGCGAACACATTACAGGCGCTCCGTAAATCTACCCCATTAGTTAACACTTCGGCGGCCGCTAAAGGAAACGAATAAATTCAATTTGTGTCTCCGAACAGTTTGTTAGTTGAGGTTTGATGTTTTTTCTTTGTCGTGTAAAATAATGGGACTTGGATGCAAATTGCAGTTTTCATGTCACAAACAAGGAAACATTAATTAGATTAGTATTTCAGTGATTAGAACGAGTATTCTCTCAAAGACTTAAATGAGAAGGATTTAGGCTACTGCTGGATATAGTCCCCCTAATCAGCGCCATTCTAACCGGTCCTGTGTGATCCCAACGGGTTCTCGCTGTTCCTTAAGGCGCCAGTCCAAACGGTCTGAAGGCGACCTGTGCTGCTTTAGCCTAGACATGATCGTCACTCATACGTAATAATGTTACAACATATACTGTAACGTGAACTATAAAGTCGGTAATTAATTCCGATTAACTTCCAATTTTAATAGGCGGTAGTCTTGGTTCATCCGGGGAGGTACTACTGCCGAACTTATAATTCGCCGTAAAGCAATTATTGTGTTCCTGTTAGAACGGAGTGGTTGTCGGGTGCACTTACAAGTGAGGCGACCATCTTAGTCCTCAGTCGTAGTAACGCATCTAAGTACGAACTCAGATAGCACTTCGGTCCTGTTTGAGATTAAATACCACGAGTTGCAGTGACCACTTACCAACAGGTGGCTTGTACGCTCGTTTGTTCTTCTCACATAAAAGAAGAATTAAATTTAGTGTAATAATTTATTTATTTAGATACACAAACAGCATAGTATACATAACATCAACACAATAAATTCTATAGTAATAATGTACCCTATATACATGCCAATTATAAGTATGTACAGCATTCAGACTCGAATTCCGATTCCGACCAGCGGTTCCGGAAATCGACTTCATTGTAAACATACCCAACGAACGAACGGACCTAGTAGCGACACGTTCGATATTTGAAAAGTAACCATGAAATGCATTTAGCTGAAATTGGATACATACTTTTAGATGTTACTGAAGGGGGTGAGTCGGGGTGGGCTTGGCCCGATTAGCAATATTGTAACTCTCAGAAACGCGATTTGTACCCGGATACGTTAAAAGCCAATCACATAGACGTAAAAAAGGACAGAGTTGTCAACATATTTAAAGAGTAGATTTCGATATATACTTACTTTAGCTCTGTATATGTTTCCATGTAATGTCATCAAGGAACTAATATCGCAGAAAATGAATCGTTATTTTATATTTATCGTTATGCGTTATCATTATTTCTGTTTTAGTTTTAGCTATCATTATTTCTGTCTGGGAAGTCAAACTATGGAATGGATTCTGGACTTAATGGAATTGTGCAGATAAATAAACTATGAATTTAAATATTTGGGAATATTTTTATATTTAATCGTGTCGTATCGTAATGTTAAAGGGAGTAAATACAGAAATTATTAATGCGGTGCAAATTTTGCAAGTAATCATTAACATTCGTGCAGTCATAGAGAAACAATAATAAATGACCGCAATTAAAAACCGAAAAGACGAAACTTTATGAGGTGTTTCTGACATATGTATCTCAATTTAAAACCCTTTGGGATGCGCAAAATAATTCTACCGATGATACCAACATTTTTTTATTTCTTAAGCTAGCGATAAGGCAGACGGACCACCTGATGCAAAATGGTCACCGTCGCCTATTGACATTTGCAATACCAGATTCGCCAATGCATCGCCGGCTTTGACGTAGAGCTCTTTTTGCACCTTTTTTGAAGAACCCCATGTCATAGCGTTCCAGGAATACCTTAGCAGGAAGCTCATTCGACATCTTGCGCATACGCAGTAAAAACGAACGCAACATTCCACATTGGAAACGTATTTATGAAATTCGCACTTAAAAAGTGTATTTTTATTTCAACCGCAAATATTAGGCCACAATAAAGATTGACATCTCCGCCCTATACTGTGTTGCCATCTCTATAAATCTGAAGTCTTCCCTAGAAGCTAAAACGCGTGGATCTCCACTAGGCGCGTGTCGACAAATTGCGATTTACGAGCGTTCGAGCCGCGCGTCTTGCCGGCGCCGGCGTAATGCGACCTGTACTAAGTGTCCCCAGCGTCCCCGCGCTTGTGGTTAGCTTGGAAAACGTTCAAGTCGTACATTTTAACAATAATATGGTTTTTGATATGATATATTGGACGTGTTTTAAATTGAATTATCTTAGTTCTGTGGTCAAATTGAAAATTCTTACATGCAGTCTGAAATTACATTAGTGAAATAGGTCTTATGTGCAATCAGCATGTAGTCTCAACCAATCGAACCGAAGTACTTATTATACGCACTTATACCTATTTATTTAAAAGATTATGGAGGACGACAGAGGCTAATAAAGCTCAGAATCGGCAAGAAATAAAACAATGCCAGTCTAACGGTTTGGGTACGAACTGTGGAATCCCATACTAAAGTCCGGGTTTATAATTCTAAACACGACGGTAAGGCACAATTAAGAATTAAGGCAGATACCCTAATATCTGGCGTCCTAACGGTCATCAGGCGTAGCAACGCTCCCGGGAAACTTATTTCCCGTTTGGGATCTGTATCACTGTCCACGGGCGACAGCGACCACATAATATCAGGTGGACGGCATGCTTGCTACTTCCATTACATAAAAACAACAGTTGGAACGACGGAAAGATGTAACTAGCGACAAAACAAAGTTGATCTTTATTATTGCAATTTCTTATATAAAAAAAAATTACAATTTTCAAATCAATTAAATCGATTGATGTTCCGGTTCCATACCCGGCCAAGCAGACGAATAATTGATGATGAATTTACATTTATGTTCTGAGTCTGGGTGTTTAAGACCTTGTCTTCGTATCTATCGTATCTATCGCACCTACAACACAGGAAATCCTAGTGCGGAGTATGACAGTAAAAATAATTCAGCGTTCTAATTATTAATCACTTAGGAAACTTATATACGTTTACTTTCAATAATTTTACGTCGAAATTTCAGCAAAAAATGAATTGGAACAAAAGCTTTCTCGCTTATAACTTTTGGACACTAAACGTTACTAATACATAACTTACTGATGCCACTTCAATTAGAAACCATCCATTTAGCGAATTAAAAAAGCAGCTATTCTTTTTCATTAACACGACTTGGCTATAAAATTAATCGCTTAAAAAACCTCTTTGAAGCCTTTAGCGTCGATAACTGGACAGTCGGAAGTGGACGCCGAGGGACCTGTACGACTAAATGCGTTAAACGTGGAGCGTGGATTAAGGCGGGAAATAAATAGTGATAAATAAAAATTAAAATATGGTAGATAACGCCATAGTTTTATGCCGGCGGCATCACTGCCTTTTTTATGTTCGAAGAATAGCAAACGAGCATGCAGGCCACCTGATGTTGTGGTCACTACAGCCCATAGACACCTAAATTTAACCTCAAACAAAACTGAAGTTCTATGTGAGGTTGTGCATAGATGCGTAACTACTTTTGAAGACTACGATGGTCACCACGTACCTCGTGTGCCCGGCAAACGCACCTCTCCAACCGAAACACAAAAACTGTTTCACTGCGGTTTATGAGGGCGGCGATGGTGCTTCCCCGGAAGAACTATTTTATCACCTCTCCTAACTCTCCTCCTAATAGCTATTTCATTAAATGCAATTTTAATTTGCCATGAAGTGTAGTTAGGTGGCCAGAGGTGGACTATGGCCCAACCTTTCTCATTCTGAGAGGAGACCCGTGCCCAACAGTGGAACATTACAGGATTGATGATGATGATGATTACTAAAAATCATTCGTAAACAATCAACCCACAGTCAAACACAAGGGTAAATTTCTCTGTTCCCATAACTCATCCGACAGAAAAAACACCTCATCTACAAAATGGATACCGAATAAGTTTCAATTCTTCGTTTCCAATTTGGAACCGAATTCGTTCGGATATTTATTGGAGAATCGGATTAATCTTTAATTTGCCTTCAGCGCTCCCCGTTTTAAAACGCGCTTATGAGTTTTTCCGATGAAAATATTTTGAACTCTACCGTCGGAAAATAAGAGGTACATTCATTCGGGACGGCTCGTTGGAAGTAGTAAAAGTGGGAAATATTTATGAGCTTTCGAAGGAAATTCTTTCTGGATGTTTGCATTTATGAAAATATGCTCGAATGAAAGGGGCCGGCAATTGGCTTACAGGGTGATGGTGGAAACCCCGCTGCCGTACCAATTTAGTCCTCAGGGGTAGCAATTTGTGATTTACCATTATACTGCGAGTGATATGACCATAACATCTGCGAGAGTTTAAACACCATTAGAAAAATACCCTATGAAAATTTAATTCTTAAATAAGACCTTCAATAACTGACTGACAGACAAGTTTGGATGGATCTGGAAGTATGACATTTTTACAGCAATTCCTTATGTAACGTAGGTGAGCACTAAGAAATATTATTTTTAAATTCTAATTTGTCGTTTTTAAAGTTAGAACTATGGAAATTTGTATTTCGGCTTCTGGTTATAACTCAGTCATATTAAGGTGTTTAGAAATATCTCGTCTTAGGGGAAAAATTAAAGCGCTGTGGTGCTGTACCGATGAAATTTCCCATTTATAGCATAAATGTGGGCAACAAGCAGGTCCCAGCATGGTGAGCCAATGGACACCTGTAAGCGTCTGTATATTGTTACACGAAGAATGAAAAAAACTGTTACGTCACTTCACAAGAGTTTTGGTAATCTATAACCTAATCCTAGCAAGCAGCTAGAGGGCAGACATTTGACAGTTCGGTTGCACACCTTTTCGTACTTTAAAACAGTTTGTATTATGTATAATTTAAATCATTAATAATATGTAGGTGTCTTTCCCTCACAACTCCATTCAAACCTATTGATTTGAATGGAGTTATGATACGTTTAAAACTGCTGTTATAAGACATTTGATAGGTGATAGAACTACAGTCCCCCCCCCCCCCACTGTACCTGGTCGCACCATCATGGTCTTTCAGGTACAGTTATGGGGAACATCAAATTTTTCCTT
>DWKL01004309.1:0-10693 GCA_018249415.1 Phareas burnsi
TTTACATTACAGAACACAATTTATATGTTTACATTACAGAACACAATTTATATGTTTACATTACAGAACACAATTTAAACATGTTACGCTTAAATGGTTAGGATTTAAACATCTGTATGACATTTAGCGTCCCTATCAAGACTTGATCCGGGCGGGTTATTAGAACTCGGAAAATCGGGACGTCCCGCGAATACCGGGACATCTGGTAACTCTAGAAGTGGCAATGTAACACGCACTGCGATATTACCATTCGCATTAATTGTTTTTCCTAGAACTTCATAAATAAGTATATTCTTAACTGCACACAATTTATTATTTGTCCGGTAGAGCAGACAGCTTGTAGAGTAGTCATTTTGTTATAACGTTTTATGGTTTATAATCCCGGTATGAAAGCATATCGCGACTCGTTTACTCTTTGTATATTTTAAAGACCGCTAGAAATATTTGATAAAATAAATACATTTTGTATAAATATGCACGAATAAATCTGATGGAAATGCTTATTAATAATAATGATTTATTATATTTACTTGCAGCAGTGCTACGTGTGAGCCACAGTTATCTCACAATGTTGAGTACGATCTCAACTCAACATTTACTCTTTATTCAGTTTCCATCCAGGTGTTATATTTTTAATGTAATGGAAGCCTGTGTTTCTCTCGGTTAAGATCAATCTTTGGGTTAAAGTCTCGCTCAAATCAGTTCAACTATTTTCGGAATTTATCCGCATTGACAAAAAAATACAAGAACTTTAAAAAGAGATGTGAAGAAAATTCATTAAATTTAGAAAATATTACTTATTTTCTAATTATAGACATATACTTCAATTATACGACCTGAGTCCGAGTCCCGAGTTATATTCCCGGCCAGGCAGATACCTAAATGATGTATGTAGATTTCTGACATTTCGGGTGTTTGTGCACTGTCACTCTGTAACAGTCCATGGTTCTCATGACACAGGGAACCTAGTATGGGATTTTAAAAGTGTAAAAAGTTTTTTTATTATTATCAATTATATTTATATGTTTGATGATTGACAAGATGAGAACTTAACTCAACAACACTGTTTGTAGAACGTTCTAAATGCAATCATATATTTTTTTATTTTTCCTTGGTATTTATTTACTCTACACAAAAATGCCATTTACACTGAAGTGGAGGAGACATGATGCTGCGACGGATGAAGCAATGCAGACGCGTACATTTGAGTGCGGTGTCACACTTCTATAGAGTCTATTAACTGTACGATATATTACACACGGAGTGATGACGTAAGGAATTAAATTGGAGAAGAATTGTTCTTTAATTTATACTGATGTACTCTATCATACGTCATAATAAATTATCATATCGTACATTATCTGAATGTAATTGTTATATCGCTCACTACTGCAGAGAACTTCGAAAACTACCGAGAACGACGTGCGGTCCACCCGAGGGTAAGTGGTCACGTCCAATAGGACGGAAGGCCTACCTTATGTCGGTGCTTCTGAGGACTAAGTGGAACGGCTCGAGAAAATATCTCGTGCTTGCCACACCCTGCAAACCAGAATACAACAGTGTTTGCTACCACTTTTATAATGTAGAACGCGAAGGGTTCCACCACCTTTAAAACTTCCACATTGTCATTGTATAAAACAATTGCATTCCGATAGAAATAATAGCCGTAACGTAGCGCAAATGAAAGACTGCACTCAACTGCATGCGCTCACGGCATCTCGCCGGTCGGCCGCGCGTCCCACACTACAATGTAAAAGCATTTCTTATGTCAAATGTTAAATCTATGTTCATATGTTTGTAATTATACAAATAGATAAATGTCAGTCTGTATATGTGATTTATATTTGTATAGATTTAACACTCTACTATGTGCGGGACACGTGCTCGAACGACGCGCGAGATGCCGTAACCGCATGCAGTTGAGTGCGGTCGCTCGTCGCGCTACGACAATGCTATTACTTCTGTCGGGATGCGGCCCACGATGTTTGTGTTGCCCACCTATAGCGGAGGGTCCATTTATCATACGACTGTAAGTTGCAATCATGAAATATGAAATTCAATTGAGAGAGACAGAAGAAATCAGCCTTAAATTTCTTTACCACGAACTTCCTGCATTGTATAATATAGTGAATTACAATTTGAAATTACATAAAGATATTTTTTTATTTATTTGTCTAACTAAATATATGTGTATAGATTTAACCTTTCACTAACAAATGCTCGTACTGGAGTGTGGGTCACGTGGTCGACAGGCGAGATGCCGTAACCGCATGCAGTTGAGTGCGGTCTTTCATACGCGCTACGACAGTGCTGTTGTTTCTGTCTGGATGCGGTCCACCGTCTCTATGTTACTCATCTAAGGCGAACGGTCAATTCATCACATGACTACAAGTTGTAGAAGTGCTTAACTGATAAGGGAAGAAATGGTAAATAAAATTACGTTTTCAACCCTCCTAACGTCACATTAGAATATCTGAGTCTATGGTGAATTCATAACAAATCATATCCCTTGCAGATTCTTACAAAGCGATTTTATTCAAATTTTTCTTATGATTGCATGTTGTAAATACATATGGAGAAAGGAGAACAAAAATTAAATTAAGAAAGAAGCTTTAACACCATGTCCGATGACTCGTTGTGAATAGTGTGATTGTGTGGAAAACTAATACGTCCACATATAAAATAGTAAATATGGTATAAAGAGTAATGGATATTATTTAAAGTTTAGTGCCGTGTCTATGCAGACCAAAATTTGAAATAAGTGATCGTTTTACAGATTTTATATTATAAAAAACTGGGATCCCTGTGGACAAAATTTAATAACCACCTAATCTTACACTTTAATAAAATTATGTACAAAAACAAATAATATTTAATTATTCCTGGGTGGCGATTTACGTAGCGAAGCGATCACCATACCGATCCGATGCGCAGAGGGATCCAGGTTCGATCCCCGGCCAGGCTGGGTGATTGTGTACATTGTTTATGAGTGTGTCGACGACACAGAGAACCGCAGCGTGGGTCCATCGTTGTATAAAACGTTAGTATTATTAACGTTAAAACAACAAGAGCTGCATGTCATACAACACAAATGGGACACGAGTATCCAATGAAGAGCCATTAGCCGGAGCGACACCGCGGTGTCACTCCCGGCGCCAGCGATACTCGCGCCGATAGCTCCGTACAGCGATACGATAGCATCGCCCTCAGCCAGCTATCTGTGACGGCTTTATTGCGAGCTGATACGTGCCAGTTGATATTTCTGTCAGTTAGCGAGAAAGCATTAGAAATGTATTAGTAAGAACAATGAGTCATATATCAACAATGACACGCATTTATGCTTTGCCATTGCTGAGGACTAAGTTGGAACGTCTAATTAAATAAACTGGCTTTACCACTATAAAAACACGTCCCTGAATGTAGTTATACATATTATGATACAAAGAAATGAAGCAGTGAGTGGCGCCGCCTTCAACACGCTACAAAAGTTCTACAGACTTCGTGAGATCAATTCCTTTTAAATACTTAAGTAAATTAATATTAATTAATTTAAGAAACTACTTTTATAATCTCTAGAATGTTCTTCTGTACAGGAGTTACAGAATCGTCATTCGCTAAGAAAATATTTGAGCTTCCCGTATCCCAAAAACACTATATTTGGTGGCGAGCACCCCCGCCGGGTATATTAAATTCCTGGCGGACAATTCGCTCATTAGGGGAGGAAGTGGCGAGTGGCTACATTTGTCTCGGCTGAAAAACGGCCACTGTGGACGCGGTGAGCTTTTTATCCACTTGCTGGCGACGTAAGTTAATGTCGGTTAGAGACGCCGCTTTATATATTCTTTATAGCGTAGAAGAGAAACGAGGATGGATTCTACTTAATGATAAATGGTCACTGCCCATGATCACATGTAATCGACACCAAATAGTATTTAAAGAGTTTTATTGAGCAAGGAAACATAAAAAAAATGAACATCCGTAAACAGGTACAATAATTGTAAACTGGGCCGCAGCACACACAATTTAGAAATGCGGGTGTTTTAAACTAAAACTGTATATAGATACTAGTGTGTGTAAGTGTGAGTGTGTGTATGTGTAATTGAACTCCTACCATAGGCCGGCCATAAATGCGTTAATACTCTAGTTCGTTACATGCATTCATCATTGCAATTGTTGTCCGACGAATGTCCAAACTCAATGTGCATTGGTTGTAGGTGATAATTTGTTTCGTACTTAAATATTCTTGGAACTATTATAGCGTGAAAGTAGTACGCGAGCGTGCAGCTCAACTGATGGTAAGTGGTAACTGTCATGATCATTCGTAATCAACACCAACTGGGACTGAACTCCTATCTCAGGTCAGGCAGAGTTGCGTTGAGCTGGATCACCTCGTGTTAGTATTTCCCCCTCATGCTGATGTTACAAGCAGAAATAAGTGTGGCGGTGATACATCCGGAGTGGAGTCACGAAGGTTTTTAGCCCCTTTGTATAGTGCTGGACTTACTATGCGGAGGAAGGAAGCGCTCGCAATGTTTGCTGTGTATACCTGCAACAAAACCAAATCAACATAAAAAAAAGATAGTCTAGAGATTGGATCCCTGCTTCTTTGGGGATGGGGGGAAGTTATTTCGCTGCAACCTTTTTTATATCCCGCTGTTGGGCACGGTACATAACTGGGAGAGGCCTAGAGTACGCTCCATCACGCTGCTCCATTGCAGATTTGTGTAGGCAGACACGGGTTAGTGGCTAGTCGAACACCTTCATCTATGTCGCCCGTGAGGCCACCGGCAGAGCTGGACGACTGTTATCCGATGATAACATTCAGGACCGACAGCTTCACGTGCTCTCTGTACAAAAACTATAAATGCGCACTTATCCCGCGTGGCGGACTGTTGCCTAATCTTTCTCATTTTGAAAGGGCACCCATCTCAGTGATAGGTTGGTGATGATGATGATAAGGTTAAGAGAAGAAACACAGTGCAGATTTTTTTTATAAATACAGTTATATGAAATTTGATTAATCTACGTCTCATCTGAATATATTGAACTGGAATGAAAATACCCTCAACTCCCTTGAGATAAAATGACCGAGTATTTTCTTTGTGAAGTTTTTCATATTATGGAGAGTAAAAAAAAATGAATATTTTTACATTATAAGAGGTTTTCTTAACAAACAATTTTGTATAGAGAGTTTATAGCATATATTTCAAAATGTATAAAGTGGAATTTCGCATTTAAAACGTGTAATAAAATGCACATAAATTACATAAATATGTATCTATTAGAACATTTACACCGCACTTTCTATCCTATGCCACGATGTAAAGTCTTTGCAAAATTTCATATTATTAATTCTTTGAAGAAACTAATTGTGACCTACAAATATCTTGATAACTTATTCAAACTTGTCATCGTGGTGTCGATGAAGCTGGATAAAAACTTCGAAAGTTGCATCGAAACTTGTCCCTCATACTTCACCGTTTGTCTCTAAACTGTCTCCTCGCTATCGGCTAGCAAGAAGGCGACAGTTTATCTGCAGTCGGCGGAACTGTCGCCTGCTGACTTCATTCGATAGCGCTCTGGTTCGTTACGTGCGTTCATTATTGCAATTGTTGTCCGACTAATGCCCGAGCTCGATTTGCATAACGATTGTCGGTGAAATTTTGTTTTACACTTAAACACTTGCATGAACTGACGTGAGATTACTTTTTCATTGCATTGGAGTAGCGAACGAGTATACAATCCACTTGGTAGAATTTAATAGTAGATAGAACTATAGTTCGAGAGGTACCTCTGCCGTCTGCATAATAGTAATAGTAAGCTAATTTACCTGCATTTTGCTTTGCTTATATCCATTCTTTTTCTGACATGATATAATTATCAAAATAATTGTCGTTACACTAGACACGAGCTTTGTTCGAGCGGCGCCACTGTCTTGTAAATATCTGGGCTGTTGTTGTATCCTGTAGTGAACGTCGGTCGTTTTATCTTAGTTTCAAAGCTTCGCAGGAAATTGTATTATTTTTTGCTGTATTAAAATCATACTTGGCATATATCGTAACATATTTTTCACGTTTTGTATAAATATAAGTTATTGGTATATAGTTATTTTTATATAAACCAATTGATATAATTCTGTAAGTTTCAAGTTATCGAGTTGATGTCTGTGGGATAAACTAAACTATATATAAACAGCTCGGCGTCCGAAGGCTACGGGGATACACAACTTTCTATCAACTTCCACGAGTTTCACTATTTGAAAATTATTTTTACTAGCATTTTCAAGATCTTTCTATGCCCCTAAGGCATAGAAAGTTTTCAGGATAAAAATAAAGTTGCCACTGAACTAACTCGCGGACCCCAAACTTTCCATTCAGTATTAGATCAGGTCGGAAGTTGGAGCGAGATATTGAATAGGTACAAATGTTACAAATCATTTAAGTTCGTGTCCTTACGTGTCTTAGGAAATGAAATGGACAACAATATAATACACAACTAAATATTATTATTAGTTGTACGATGCGCTTACAGCAGCGACATATAGCTAGCAGACCAGAAGCAGCACTAAGTAAAATCACCATTCCCAGGCATTGAAAATTTTTTAAGGAATTGAGCGAGTCATTTGATAAATTTTCGTGTTGAAAAAAATGAATTTTCACTTGCTTAACGGTGAAGAAGTAGGTACCTCCCTGGGTCCTCCATATATTTCTCAAAGGTTTGTAAGGGCTACCAACGTGCACTTCGCTAAAGTGGTGGCCTATGGCGTAACCCTTCTTATTCTGAGAACAACATCCGTACCCGTACCCAACAGTGGAATAATAACGGATGAATGTCGTTGACTTCATATACAGCCGAATCCACGTCTGTATAAATATATTTAAAAGCAAACAAATTATATAAGCGATAAAGCTCGTCAGATTCCATTTACTTAAAAATTTGGAACATCGTTGTTCGCCTCACTTCATCGGCAGCAACGTTGGAAGGATAAAATTCCACGATCATAAACAAGCTACCTCATAATGCTAAATTTTCCTTTAAAGCTCAGGCTCCAAATAATTATTATGATTAACTAATAAATTGTAGCTGTGTTCTCAGAATACGAATAAATGTGAATGTAAATAGCTACGAAGCCGGCTAATAGAGTTTGACTGAAAATGGACGATACTCGGTTCAGTAGAAGTTGTAAACGCGTTCGCCGATGCCTTGACAAAATGTCTCCGGGCCACTTAGACAAATAGACTTGAGCGTGTGGATTCGTGGAAAACAGTGTTCACAGGATGGCCCTTATGTACGTGTACGGTAACCATGCTGATGAAACAAAATCACGGATATTTCAAGACTGTTACATTAGAATATGTATGTCATACGACGATTTTATCATATTTTTCTGGCAAATAAACGTATGTATGTATATTAATGTATTTAATTTTGAGCCATAAATTAACATCGGACATGAAAGTAAAATGTGGTTTCTATCATTTTACGGTTAATTTTGAAAATGAATGAACTGATTTTGCGAAGTCTTTAACGCATGAACAGGATACGAAAAAACATGGATGTATACGGTGTGGGCTGATACAGCCGCGCGCGTGTCGATTTTTCGTAATGATTTGAAACCCGAACTTTGTTTTCGTGAGACTGGAATTACAATGAAATATCATCCGTTAAACAGAAAAGTGATGAATGTCAAATGGTTCATTATCTTGATTTTTATAAATTCCTAAAAAATAAATACTTTATAATATGACAGATTTCCATTTAACCAACGATGTGATCGGACTGAACGTTAAAGTCGGCTGTGAGGATGTTTTTAAAATTACGAAATAAAGTCCATAAATATATGTCTACGCACTGTCCGTCCGAGGGCCACCCTAGCGGGGCGACAGGCCTCTGCTCTCGCAGTTGATTGGATACGTGCCCTTTTTTCTCAATTGATTTCATTAGCAACATCAGCGCCTCTCCGTCCAACCGGCGATACATCATATAGTCGCAGTATCTTGTAATTTATTTTGTACTGATAATATTATATATGTATGACGTACCCCCGCGGGTCCGGGGCTGTGCGCACTTCTATCGTAATTCGATCGTAACCGATCTGCAAAGTTAAATAACGTTGACCGCGGTCAATAGTTGAATGAGTGACCTCTAGTGTCTACATTTTATGCCCGCTTCCGTACTTCGGAGGCCACGTTAAGCTGCCGGTCCCGGTTGTTATCATTGGATAGAATCGTTAAACCTTGTCACTAGTTGACCACTATCCCGCACCTCAATTAATACGCATTGGACTACGCACCAAGTCTCTCCTAGTTGTGACGAGAGACCCGTGGCCAGCAATGGGACATGAAAAAGATTGCAGCCAATATATATGTATAGGTAGGCTTTTAAAATACATAACTATTCCGCAGCTGGATATTGGTCTTCTCTCTACTACTACCGCTGCTCCTACAATGACGACCAGCTGGATTTGAAAAAATACTTGTAAATTAGATAAGCTATTGGATGAGGAATGTTTTTGGCCATGTTATATCACGCTGCGACCTTTAAGAACGGAGCACTTAACACGACAAATTTAGGAAAAAAAATATGCAAAACAGGAACGAGCAGGCGGATGCGGGGCCTGGCAATGGTGCTTATTTACGTGAACGAAGTCGGGGGCATCGGCTAGTCATGTATATAAAGCCTGCGCATCGATCAGTTATTTTTGATTCACGACAGCCTGCCCGATTTGTTTCTATTATATTAAATACGCTGTGAGCTGTTAATTTAATTTTGAAGGAATAATATTTTTAAACCAAATTTTATCGGACACGAAATAAAGTAAACCGTTCAAAATATTATAACGATCACACAAAAATAAATCTCCACCGATACTCGCGTTTAAACGCGGGCAATTCGCGTAACAGCGGCGCACGGAGCGTGATACGCGCCCAATTAACAACGGCCGGGAATATAACGGGAACGGATTCTGCCATTGTTGTATTACGTACGTCTGATTATCTGAATTGATTTTAATAAAACGAAACATTTACAAATTCATGCGACATTGGAGACGAATAAAAAAGGAAAATCGCAAAAATGCCTGTTTTATTTGGAATTATACATAATTATACCTTAGCTTACGTACGACCTCACATACGGCCCTAATCATATTAGAGATAGCTAGAGAGGTAAATAGGATGCTGTCCATAGGCTGCAGTGAACACTTAACATCAGAATGACTGCATGACCGTTTGCTACTTTTCTCACAACAAAAAATATTAGTTAAATATTTAGTTAGTACAATGTTTAATTTATTTATATCCAAGAGTGTAAACACACATTTTACCGGGTGCCGTTACCGATACTAAACGATATCGTACGAATTGTATACGTGAATGAATACGATAACAAAAAAAAATACATTCATGTAGTAAAAACACACATATACATCGAAATTCGCAAATCCACGGACAAACATAAACCGTAGGCAATGGCCACGGCGGCGGCGGTACGCGCCCAATTAACAAACGTGCCGTGAAATAAAACGCGATTTGCAGCCAGCGCTGTTCAACTTTTACACCTTTTCATGTGAGCAGCGGCGATTCTAAACTTTGTTTTTATTTTACTTATTTTATCATAGTGTAGCTTAAACACAAATGAAAGCCGTGAATAGGTTCAGAGCTGCAGAAGATACACGTTGACGATCGAAATATACTTAATAATAGCACAATATTATGCTTCATGGTGGTGATAATAGATATGAGATAATATATTAAGGTGGTAATTTAGCACAATATATGCATAAGCTTGTTTTGATTAGGTGTGGGCTAATAAGTTTTTTTTTTTCCAATAAAACAAATTTCAAAAAAGATGTATTTTATGCATAAATCCATCGCTGTCTAGACTGACACACACGATCGTCATTACAAAACGTTGAGTTAAAATGTTTTCTAATAATATAATGTTAAGAAATAAAATTACAAAAAAAAAGAATATTTTCTAAATTGTGCTAAATTGTCAGAGGTAAAGAAATGTATTTGCTTTAGCCAACTTATTTTACAATTTAGTGCACTTTTTAATCCATGAAAGTTTAAAAGTAGTGATAGATATAACATTGAAATAACATTCTAAATAGACATCATGTTCGCTCGGGTTGAGGAACACTGAACACGATCGTTTTAATTCCATACGAATGTAGGGGTTAAATCAAATTAGTTGATAACACGTTAATGGTTCGCTGAGTCACGGGTTCGACGCCGGCTTTCCTTTGTGAAAATAAAAATGTTCCCATGCTTTGGGTGTAATTGATTCAAATTGCGAGTGATGAATTAGGTAAACTCACCGAATTGAAACGGTTACTGATTAAAACATAATATACTCTGTTAGTGCCTTTGTTATGTTGTTATCTCCTCAAGTTTATATTTTTGTTTTTTGTGTATGCTATACGTACATAAAAGCTGGATCTGTCGGAGGAGGGCTGTGCCTAATTGAATATATATTTTTATATTTTCTTATAAAAGGAAATCGTAGACTTTCCAGTGATGATAAGATCACCGTAACTTATTGAATTTTTTTTTTGCAAATGTTACTAAGGTATACTTATATTATACCAGTTTGTTGTGTAGGTACATTTATAGTATATAATATATTGTGGACGTTAATTAGGAATATTTAATCCTTATCCTCGTTGGTAGAGTAGGCAGTGTTGGCAAGG
>DWKL01004310.1:0-10693 GCA_018249415.1 Phareas burnsi
AAAATGTCTCTCATTTATCACACACCTTTCAAACCAGAAGGCAGCTCAGCATACTGTTATATAGCAGAAATAGGTATATAGGTATATAGGCAGGATATAAATACGTAGAATAGGGTGCCGCTGGGGAAGTGCGGCTGTCTGGGACACTTGTAAACGAGGCGACCATGTTCAGGAATAGGAATGAGACTGCGTACGATCTCATACATGATTTCAGTCCTGTTTGAGGTTAAAAGTGGTTGAGTGGGCTGCAATTTCGTTTGCTATTCTTCCAACATAAAATTTTGATAGATTGTAGAAAGTCCGGGAAAGTACCACCGCCAACCTCATAATCAGTTATAAGCAGTTTTGGTGTTTCGGTTGAAGAGGTGTGGTTGCCTGGCACACTTACGGCGAGGCGATCATCATAGTCCTCAGGGGTAGTGACGCATCTACGTACGCCCTCAGACAGAACTTCAGTTTTGTTTGAGGTAACATGTAAGTGTCCAAGGGCTGCAGTGACCAGTTAACATCAGGTGGCACGTTCGTTTGCTACTCTTCAAAAAAATAAAAATAAAAAAAGAGTGACGGTGGTGCTTTTGGACTCAAATCATGACGGATTCTACTATCGTTATTATAACACTTTATTTTTAAATGTATACACCTTTGCTATATCATCCCTTTAGTAATTTGATTTTAATGTCTATATTCTTAAGAGATTTTAATACCAACTCCAGTTTGGAACTGAAAATCTTGTTGTCCGAAACAGTTTCGTGTAGTTATTCAGTAAATATTCCAATTAATTTTCGTACGTTTCCGAATGAATATTTTGCTATTGTGTACCAAAGTACGGCAGATGGCACTTGGCCAGAGCTGGACTAAATATAGGATAGCGATACATAAACTTTTATTAAACATACTGATAATAGGATATGTGTTTGGACGATCCGGGTTCTGTAGAGTTACGGGTTCGATACCAGTGTAATGAAATAATTTGCCGGGAACATGGGTGCGTTACCTTAAGGTAGATCCCCGCTTCCTGGCCGAAACACCCGCAGAGGAACAACGTTGGGTTTTAGCTGATAACTTGCACAGCATAACCACTCTTTGTCCGCCGACACGAGTGGTATCCGAAGGGATTTCCCAACGATAAAAAAAAAGAAAAAAAGTGTAATGAAATAAAACCAAAATCAATACAAAATATCTTTATTCAAAGTAGATTCTTAAGATAAGAGAGGCTTTACAGAGGCTTTTTTTTTATTTTCGGACGTCAACAGACTACTGCCTCCACGGAAGGAGTCAATTTTTTGAGAAGAGGCGGCAAACGATACTCTTTCAATAACAAACATATTTTATATGAAAAATGTAATTTACAAATAATAAATTGGGTCTAAAGTCTAGATCTAGTCTCTGAGTGTCTATGGTCTCACAAGATAGCAGATCCTTATGTGAATTTTCTTGTTAGAAGAAGTAAAGTCATGGTAAGCGGTCAATACCGCTCATGGACATCTGTAATCAACTCTAAGTATCATTGAAGTCTTGCCAAAGATCGGCCTCAGATGTGTTGTTACCCTGAGGACTAAGTTGGAACGCCTCATGTCAGTGTCTCCCCTCACCACTCATCAAACCAAAACACAGTAACGCGTAACACACGCTGTAATAAAGCAGGAATTCTACCACCAACATGAAATAAAACATTTCTTCATTTTCAAACTAAGTTTTATTACTAAGCTTTAGAAATTATTTAAACTATAAGACCGTATTAATAAGAGCTGGTTAAATGAAGGTTTATAAAAACCTGAATTTTCCAATGTACTTGTGTGGATTGACTCTTGACCTGATATATCAGTATTTTCATACCAGAAATAAGATAGACGGACTAACGTGGTTTGAAACTTTTTTTATTCAACACACCTTTGTTTTTCAAACGAGGAATCCCGAAACGGAACATTTTCACTTCCGGAACTTCCATTCGGGTTGCGGAACGTAGTAACGCAATATACTTTTTCGTGAAATTATCCGTAGACTGATTGCGACAGTACAACCGGTACACCTATTTCTGCTAGCAGCAGTTTTTATGCAGTTGTTTGTATGTATGAACGGTGTTAAGACAGAGATTGTGCTTGTTCCGTCTTAAACCTTAGAGCTGGTTACATATGCCCCTTTGTGGCAGTGACCACTTAATATAAGCATAAAAGGGATTATTGTCAGATAAGTAAGAATGTATGGCTTTTTTATGTTAGAAGAGTAGTAAATGAGCGTACATGCCACCTGATGTTAAGTGGTCACTGCATCCCACTGACCCAAATAAAACTGAAGTCCCATCTGAGGACGTACATAGACGTGGACGTACAACTAAGATGGTCACCTCCCAGTAAATTTGCCCGACAACCTCCCGTCTTCAACCGACACACAAATATTCCTTCACGGCGGATTAAGAGCGCTTAGGTGCATCAAGCTGTAATTTCTGTAAATGTTGACATTAGGTTATACAGTATCTAATCTGCACTAATATAAAGCTGAATGATAAAAGTACCAGTCCGATTTGAAATAATCTTTTTGAGTTATTTAGAAAAATATTTCAATTAGATAGGTTATTTATAGAGGAACGCTTTGGGCTATGGAATCCACTATGATCCTTATGAGAGGAGCAGTTATCATGTAAAGTTTAAGCGAAAAGAATTCAAAAATAGAACGAACATGCGGATGTGGGCGGGCGATATGGCCAATGAATCTTATTCACGTGTATAAAGCTGCGGGCATTAGCTAGTTAAGTATATAATTAAAGATAAAATAAATGTGTACATATTGTAATTAAATAACCCTTCCATAAGCTCTGGATTCCATCGTGAGGTATATAGTGTTCGTATCGGAATTTGTACAACTTATCTCCTCGAAGTGTAAGGATTAACGGTCAAGAAGCTTAGTTTAACTTGAATAAACTTCGTATTGTGTAAGTTCTGGAATAGACTTGGTCAAAGGTTACTTAAGTTAGACTTTGTTTGAACTAATTTAGACACCTGGAATTACTACTTGGCGTTAGGAAGGAAGTTCAAAATGTACTCTATAAACTATTAACTGTAGAGAGAGAGAGAGAGAGAGAGGGAGAGTTAGTCAAGAATGGTATAATTTTGGTTTTCTACACCGGTGTTTGTGGATAAAGTCGAAGGGATCTTATTTCTGTTTATTTCAAATTTATGACCTTGTCTTTATGGTAAAGTAAAATATTATAAGAGTATAAAATTTTAAGCTTATATAATCGCGGAAATTATACATTTTATTTGTGCAACGGGTGTTCACGATACGCGATTTTTTAAATGCCAATATTTCGATCCAGTTCCGTGGATCGTGGACAGACACTAGTGGTAGATTAGTCTATCTTCCCTACGGCTAGCTCGTTTTTCTTTTTTGTTTACCATATAACGACACACCACACGATATGTATCATTACGCACCGAACTTTATACTTTACATACAACTATTTACGGTTATTTTCGGTTTACATAAATAAAAATTACGAAATATCGGCAATTAAAAACCACATATCGTGAGTACCCGTTACACAATTAAAATTGTGAGAATATTTACTTAAATTGTTTTACATAGCATAGAAGTGGCAAATGAGTATACAGTACTCCTAACAGAAATTAATCACTGCGCCACCTAAGGAGATCTGTAACGAATCCCAAATTGACGGGTGTGCTTACGCCTTTGACTCTGCCTCTAAATGGCGAGAGATTTATGCGTTTTGAAGGGAAATCTCAGCCACCTATTAAACAGTGTGGTTGGCTCGACTGCGTACTTGCGCATTATAATATTTTAGTAATTATTGTAATATTATGTTCGAATATAAGCAGTTACCGGGAGGTATTTATCTCCTAAAAAACAAGCCCGGGCAAAGCGGGAAGCTTCGAGACCCGAATAACCCCTTCCTTGACCCCTTCCCCGTAGGACCCCGTAGGGTAGGACGTTTTCCTTTCGATTCTTCTTCTAAAGATTTTATCACCTTCAATACAACATGTCTAAATGTGTTTGTATTCTCAATTGTGTATGAAGTGTATCAATCCAACGCGTTATTTTGTTTCATAGTATATAGTCATTGACATAAATGACCAAAAATGATGTATGACAATGACCTATAACTTGGTTGGTATTATTACCCTATGGGTTTCTCATGTAAATGGGTGATCACTCGTAATAAAAACGGTTATTGGATTTATTGGTTTGACGCGTAAGAGCGACATTGCATCCGTATCATCGGAGTTTCTATGATTATTTAAATGGAAATAATAAAATTACTTATTTTGGTAAATTTTTCCATAATTTTAAATGACAATCGATGTGGTGCACGGTCACCATCTCGGTCTGACACGTATTTACATTTGTTCTGGATCTGGGTGTTAGCGTACACGTCTTTAATGTCTTCTGGGCACCCACGACGCAGGGAATCCTAGTCTGGAACTGTGTGTAGAAATCGTTCTTTATTTATTTTAATAAACTTAAAATGAAGATAAAAGTGGCAATACTAATGTTATTACTGAAAAATACATATTCAAAAAGTTCATTCCCAAAAATAATCGTTAAATTAAAAGACCAATTAAATATTGTTAGAAACGGATATTATTGGCTAACTCTTGACATTTAGATGTTAAGTAGTAGGAAGTACAAACAAATATTTGGAATGGTTCCCTATAATTATAAATACAGTCGCGTTTGGTATTTACGACAATCTACTTTGTTAGTACAAAAGAAATAGTCGGTAGCCATTCGGGACAGCCTTCTTATAGTCTAATTAGAGTATTGACAAACGTCCGCCCCAAGTTTACAATATATATATACACATACACATTTATTGAAAATGTGCATGTGTATATTTTTTAAACCTGGAAATCTTTGGACGGCAGGATATCGTAAGCAATATCCAGGGAATTAACTACGTGAATTTTAAAGCTTATTCAGGCCTAACATTTTAAGCATTCCTTCAATCAGCTGCATCCAATCACGCTAAGCGAATTCAAGTCGAGTTCCAACCGTTCCGATGTCGTTGTGTCAGACGATTTTGATCGAAGCGTGTGCTTAACCAAATTGGAATGGTACCTAATATAATCGCTGTAAAACTCGTAAAAATAAGGAACATGTCCTAACGCTACCGAGCAGCGAGTAGAGAGTAAAGCGAGAAATTAAAAGAAATAATGTCTATCAACGACCATGTATATTATGAGCATTTAGCGCAATACGTTGAATGGTTTAAAAAAAGGGTGACAAAGTTCTGTAGGTGGTAGGACGATTCGGATTCAATTTCAGAAGGACTCATCACATCTATCTCTACTTTATAATAGTAATCTTATGCTGCTGGGTCCTAGTTTGTAGGGTAAAGATTGTGGTGATGGACAGACACACAAGAGGTTCCAACTTAGTCCTCAGGAAATCAGGGACCTTATGAAGAGAAGCGCAATTGAGGCCAATGTTAGTTAGGATTTCTAATTAGGGGCTGATTGTATATAGCCATGTGTAGTGGTTATCATCAGGTGGACCGCTTTCTCTTTCACTGCTTCCATGCTATAATGAAAAGATGGACTGTCCTTGAGACCACGCGACGGCATGAGGGCCTCACTTATGTCTCCCTTATAGCAGAAGTATGGCTCTATAGCATTCTGATTTGAAAGGTATGGCGGTAAGGCACATAATATAAAAGAAGATCCTGCTTATTTCTCACAATAATTTTAACGTGAGGAAATAATGTAGGTGTTTCTTCCAAAAACCTCAATGGTGTCTGAAGTCTACCAATACATACTTAGTCGGTGTGAATTGGTAGACTTCAGACTACAACGGACTATGGTCAAGTGTGTTTAATTTTTATAGGAAGTCCGAGCTTTGCGTTGGAATCAAATCGTAGAATGAAAAAACTTTAGACCACTTCGGCGCTCACGAGAGCTCACGGCCGCCTACTATATCTTCTACATATACTAAGTGACAGAATATCAGAATGAGAAAGGTTCAAGCCACACTCCGATAGACATTGATAAAACTCAAGTAATTGATCACTTGCTACATCTTTTGTACGAACCAAGTACAAGAGTATTACAATACTAAACGTAGGTATATACGTAATTATAGGTAATTTTATGTGGGTACCATTACGTTCGAGGCGATCACCATAGCTCTCAGGAGTAGTAAGGAATTTATGTACGACTTCAGATAGTACTTCAATTCTGTTTGAGATTAGATGTAGATGTCCATGAACTGCAGTGGCCACTTAACATCAGATTGCCTGCACGCGCGTTTGCTACTCTTCTAACAGAAAAAAACTACCCTCATCATTTAACCACGTGATAGCTAACAATATCTGTCGATGACACCAACAACAACAAGGGGACTTCCTATCCTTGCCAATCCTCTGCACCACGAGGAGGGGGACATGTGTGGGGAGAATTCGGAACTCGAGAGTTCCCTTTTAGCTCGGGCTCGTTCTCAGGAGATGGATACCTCCCAATAACTGCTAATATGTATGCATACTATCACAATATCAATTAAAATATTTTAAGATAATGTGAAAAACTTAGGCAATAGGGACATATCTACTGTTTAGTGGATGGTTTCTGTCGATCAGATTTTTAAGCGAAAAAGCCCTTTATCGCCTGCCTTTTATCGCTGTACCTCGTACAAGTGCTACGGTAATACACTTGAGTATGATTGAATTTGAACAGACATAATATCTGTAAGGCACTTGGTACCAATGAAATATCGCAAGTGGAACACTGGCGAGCTTATTTTTAATAGCTTCATTATTTATGGTGTCGTGAAACGAACATTTCGAAATGGATCCGGTCGATCGGAACGAAATTGGAGTAATGACGGCACGAACGACTGTGGACCGGCCATTAAAGTAATTGTAGATCGAAATTGTATAATTTTTTGCCGTTAAATCGATTTGAGTATACATGCTCGAGTACTTTTTCAATAATATAATGGTTTGAGTTTTGGCGAGATTGTAAATATTTTGAAGTTTTATTAAAATAGTTTAAGCTACGTTTACCAGTTCGAATTATAGTTATATCAAGAACCAATTCGACTAGTATGGTACCACCGCCGCTCTGGCAATCTGACTCTCTGACTCACTATCTATCTTTTGTCATTAAACGTGCAAATCCTAGAATCATGTATCTGACAAAGGGTTAACCTTTTCTTACCCAATGCGAGTGGTTACTCATTAGTGGTTTACCGCACGACCCTAGATAGAGCCTAAACAGCTATGGCTTATATAATCAATAGACACACGTGGGATATATGTAAATCTATAGGTGATATAACTATAGTTTGTCCGCGGAGAAATCACCGTCGCCCTTATAATCCGCTGTTCACAAAAATTGCTTCAGCAATTCTTGTATTTTGGTTGCAGAGGCGTGGTTGTCGGATACACTTACATCAGACGATCATCTTGGTATTCAAGAGTAGTAATGCATTTATGTACGATCTTGGATAAGACTTCGGTGCTGTTTGAGGTTAAATGGAGGTGTCCATGAGCTGCAGTGATCACTGGACTGGACGCTCGTTAGCTACTCTTCTCACATATAAATATTTTTTTTTTATGATCCATTGTGGGGCACGGGCCCTTACTCATACCTGGGGATGGCCTGGAGTACATTCCACCACGCTGCTCCAGTGCGGACTGGTGAAGATACGGGTAAGTAGCCAACCCGTGTCGGATATTTTAGCTACGTAAATCACCTATATGGAATTGGTACTACTGTTTTTCTAGGAAACAGTTCCTTCTGATATCGATCAAGGATGTGAAGCTAAAATAAATTTTATATACAATCACGCCGAAGCATTATAACATATAAAACGTCTACATACAATTGGTTCTAATCAGAATGTTCCAGCGAAGACGAGGTTACTTTGCGATATCAAGCAATCAACTGTTAGTTTAACATGATTCAACAATTAGATTGAGTATTCGACATGAATAATTCAAAATTTACTTTACTCAAATCAGAGAAACCCCGCCCAAGTTAAATGTGAACGTTGGAATATTGAATCGCAGATCGGATTAATCACTTATAGGTTGTGATTGCAAGCTTTGTAATGATTCAATAATAGGCGATATAGGTCTGTAGTCATTATCATTATTGATACTCATTGAGGTCCCACTGCTGGGCACGGGTTTCCTTAAAAAATTAGTGTTAGGCTGTAGTTCACCAAACTGCCAAGTACGGATTGGTAGACTTCACACACCTTAAAGACCTTTACAGAAAATTCTCAGGCATGCAGGTTGAGAGTTAGGCCATAGCTCACTACACTGCTAAGTACGGATTGGTAGACTTCACACACCTTAAAGAACTTTACAGAAAATTCTCAGGCATGCAAGTTTCTTCACGATATTTTCCTTCACCGTTACAACAAGTAAAAAATGAAAGCCGAAGTTATTATGCATTTAATTATAATAAACGCCTATCTGTCGAGCGGAATAACGTATCGAGGTCATTGAATCTGTCGTTAGTAAGTGCGCGCACGCATGTTAAGATTTCACACATTTTAACATAGATTGAGAAGCATCACACTATAATATAATTAAAAACGAAAGCCTACTTTAATCACAGCAACTGTTTGCCATATTGCTTTGTCTAATTTGGTTACATTTTAATATATGATAGCTCATATTCATAGGTGATCATTCGTCTGGGGACGTACCACCGCCACCCTTATGATTTGCCGTGAAAGAATTCTTGTTTCGGTTGAAGAAGTGCGGTTGCTGAGTGAGCCTACAGCGAGATGACCACCTTAGTCCGCAGGCGTAGTAACACATCTACGTACCATATCAAATAGGGTTTCAGTCCTGTTTGAGGTCAGATATAGGTTTCCATGAAATAAAAATAAATTATGTAAATTTACAGTTACAACATCATTTGACCATTTATCGGTATAGAATGGGTTTCAGTGACCACTTAACGTCATGTGGCCTGCACGCTCGTTTGCTACTCTTCTCACATAAAAATAATATATTTTATAACACTTGAATGAATGAAGAATGAAGTAGAATAAAGAAGAATGAAGAGGAATGAAGAAGAATGAAGAGGAATGACGAAGAATAAAGAGAAATGAAGAATGAAAAAATAATTTAAATCTAACGTTCTTTCATCACAAACAATCTTGTAGTATTTTACTGTAGACACTTCTAAAATATAAATCCTTAACAGACACTCGAGTATTACTTAGTTCGGTCTCGTCGATTCATCAGATGGTTTCCACTCAGGTAGATTTGCTAACTCACGGAAATAAATTTGTTTTCGAAAACAGGAATCACTTCTAATAACATGGGCTTTTACAATACAGCACTAAAGCCTGACAAACGAGAAATGCTAATGAAATTGAACTAGATATTCCTCGTTCCAACTCCAAAAGATTTCCGAACTTTAGTCCTAATAGTAACAAATGGTTTGTATGCTTATCCAGGGCATGTTTATGAATTCTATTGAATTGAATATGTTTAAAGTTTCCTAAGTTTCCTTTGAGTTACAAATTTACTATGGCAATAATATTTTGTGACTATTAAGGCAGGGTAATAATAATTAGCTGTCTGATCTTGGCCACCATTCGGCACAATATCCTATATTTGTTTTCTCTCTCGTCGTCTCTCTTCCTTGGAATTGTCTTCGTCGTATGTGTAGAATGTCGTCGTATATGTCGAAGCAGCGTCTTCCATCGGCTACCAGTACACATAATCAAGTGTGATGACTACAGCAAAATTCCACTTCTAGGGGAAACTTCAGCATAGAACTAATATAGTCTATTGTATCGAAATAAGGACATCTTTTGAGATATTTGGGTCAAAACGTGGTTCTTTACTTTAGTTCTGGAAGGTCAGAGTCGCTCAGTGTACTGTGGAAAGAGCTAAAGAGATATGCTTGGTATTATGATGCGCGACATAATTTGTAATGATGAAATCCATAGACGAACTAAGCTTATCAATATAGCTCAAAATAGCAGGCTGAAATGGCAATGCGCTGGACACAACGCTCAGAAGACCCATAACTGGTACGAAAGAAAGGTTCTCGAGTGGCGACCACGACCACGTCCCCCCCGACAAGCTGGACTGGTGAGTTAAAGACATCGAGAAATCGATGGTCCAAAAAGCACAGGATCGCTTGGAGTTGCGCAGATTAGGGGCGGCCTGTGAGTCAGTGGACCTGAGAAGGCCGATGGATGGATCTACGGACAGTTTAGATATGCAACACATTCTAGCACGAAATTTATTACAATTTCAGTACATTGTACATTTAGAATTCCACTACTGATATTCACATTTATACGAGCAACTTATTGTCGCATATTGCTGTATTGAATTGCATTATTTATGAAACTGATGTATTAAAGATGTGCTCGCCATATTTTCCTTGGAATTTTGATCCGGTTTTCTTATTCAGATGATATGGCAGTACTGATGGTATTTTTTTGCAAGCATGCTCATTTCTTCTTCTTTCTTCTTGCTTGCTGTAGATGACCTGATGATAAATGACACATCAGTGCCCCAAGTTTTTTTTTATTATGTTTGTTAAGTAGCAAACGAGCATGCAGGCCACATGATGTTAAGTGGTCACCACAGCCCATGGACACCCACATTCAATCTCAAACGGAAACTGAGTTCCGTTCGAGGTTGTATATGGATGCGTCACTACTCCTGAGGACTAAGATGGTCGCCTCGCTATATGTGTGCCTG
>DWKL01004311.1:0-10692 GCA_018249415.1 Phareas burnsi
CATGGAATCGGTGTGCCAAACATTGAAATTTGTTTCAGTGTTTGGCGAGCTAGGTCCTGTCTACCGCGGATGTAGTGAGAAATAAATGAATTTGAATTTGAAAAATTTTAAGTTAAGTTATGTAGTCACTATAACAGTTTACTGTTATATTTTAATCATGAACAATTGCTTAAACCAGTGTAAAATTAAAAAAAAAAACAAAATAGTTCCAAGGTCGCATAATATCTAAAATAGTGACAAAGATACAAAAAGAAAGCTTTCATAAGATTTTAAGGAATTTTATCAAAAATCTACAACTTTCACTCATACCGCAGTTTAATATTTTTTTTAGCCTTTAGTTATTTGTAAAGGTTGTACCTAAGTAAAAGTGCTTTTAAAGCCATTGAAATTGACTTTATTTTCTCAAAGCCTTTCTCTCTAAAACAGCTCCGTCTATAATCGGCTTAAGGCCACATTCAACAGACGCGGATCGGCGGTAAAAAAACGTCCAAGACTACTGCCTTCACAAACTCGCTGCAACTCGAGCGTCCTTGAAAAACACGCCTAACATAAATATTTACTATTCATCACTACTTTTCTAACTCCAAGTAGGCACATAGGTAGTTATTTTATGGTTATAAAATGACGTTATCTTTAGCCGTTGGAGCTTATCGTTTCGTTATCCTATCGATTGTCTGACTGTATATCAGTTTGTTGCCAGTGATGTTGATTTCGATATGAGCCAGATTTATTCATGTATAATATATTTATTTATAACTAATTATTTGGAATTAAAATGTATTTTGCAGTGACGTAGTTATTAAAAATATGTAGATACAGTTCATTTTACATTGTGATAGTACCAGTGAAAATGTTTGGCCAGCGTAGCGGACTATGGCCTAACCCTTCTCATTCTGAGAGGCGACCCGTTCCCAGCAGTGGGAAATTAATGGGTCGATGATGAAATGGTTTCACATTCGCAATCTATACTATAGTCATCCACACTTCCAAAGCGAAAGGTCGTATCTCTATTCACTCACGTTATTCTACACCAACAAAGGACCAAAGCACGATCACTGTTACCCCATGCTACCTGGGAGCATCCCTTTCATCGCAACAATGCCGTTAGTTACATTTTTTGCCACAATAATCTCATAAAGACGTGAAATTCTATCAAATATCAACTTTGCTCCCTTTCTTTAAAGTCCAGTAAATGTGCCGTCATGAAATGACTTTTTGCTATGGAACACCATAATGTAGACTGAACATTGCCGGAACTGATGACAAAGAGACTGACAAATTCGGTGGCGGTATCAATATCAGTTTCCTACTATTAGCTGGTATTTATGACGTGTTAACGTCTATTATGTTACATCCGCTGTTAAATAATTAATTGCAGGGCAAGCTGCGTCGTTAATGCTAGCATTAGGCGTGAAAGTATTTGCGAAAGCATTAGGTTTTGATTCAACAATAATTTGATCTACTGTAATATTTTAAGAGAGTAACGTGTTTACATCTGAGTGTTATCATCTCCTATTACAGTAGGTACGCATCAATTTGAATTATAAACATGAACATTATGACCTATCTTGCTATGGTAAAATCATCATCTTCATCAACCCACTAAAGTTCCACTGCTGGGCACGGGTCTCCTCTCATGATGAGAAGGGCTAGGCCATAGTCCATCACGCTGGCCAAATGCGGATTGGTAGACTTCACACACCTTCGAGAACTTTACTAAGAACTCTCAGGTGTGTAGGTTTCCTCACGATGTCTTCCTTCACCGTTAAAGCAAGTGACAATTAATTTCTAATACGCACATAACATACTTTTAGAAAATCAGAGGAGCGTGCGAGGTTCCAACCCCGGTCTCCCAGTATGAGAAGCTGAAATCTTAACCACTAGGCTATCACAAAGACTGGAGTACGCTCCTTCATTCGGTTGTTACAGAGAAACTTATTCTCAACAGTAGAAACTGAATTGCAGCAATGTTTTAGCAAACCCTGAATTTGTAACATTTCTATTTGTTCATAAACTTTGTTAACTTCATTTTCTTACGTCCATTTCATGTTAAGTGGAAAAGCTAAAATACCTTTAAATTCATTTTGAGAAATTAAATTATTATATATAATTCCAATCACTTAGTACGGTCTTATTATTCTGGAAGTTATTCAAAGACTATAATAATAAGCAAACGAAAAAATATACCCTGTATCTTACAAGCTGCGCAACACTAGTTTCGGAAAAATGTACATTCCTACTGTGAGGTCGCTTTTCTAACGTGGTTCAGAATACGAAATTGGCAGTACGGCCCTAGGGAGCCGACCTTACATTAAGAAAATACGGACTTTCACTGCTTTCGTAGACGCTTACGAAAGCACTGGATAGCTTTACTATTTACTTAGCTATCTTGAGACAGCCGGTCTCAAGGTATATGTGAGGTCTCAAGATGGAGATTTTTATGTACTAAAGTATCGTAAGGAGATTTTTATGTACTAAAGTGTATTTTTAATATTTCATGATTAAGTGCAGATAACAAACATTACAAATAAAATCCTTTACATTCAGCATGTGTCAGTGGGGGTTCTTGGTCACCATCTATATAGTACCTACCAGTCATCCAAGATACTCCATAAATTAATAGTAAACGCACTCTTTGCTTATAGCTCCACGATAGTATACGCTGTGTAGAAGATGCCGTGGACACTTACAAAGACAAGTATACAAACACCCAGAACCAGAACCTGAAATCTAATTTTATCATTTAGTGAAATGCTTGGCCAGGAATCGAACCCGAAACCCTCTGCGTATCAGACCGGTGTGGTATCCGCTGCGCCATGAGGTTCATCTTATATTCTACGCTTCGCTGATCTCTTTTAGCACGAATTAATCTAAATATACTTTTAATTTGTATTTAAAAGGAATTTGAGTAAATTGAATAATTTATAGAAAAATCTTTAAATTCTTACATTCTTTTTCTATTTTATTGACATTAACGAACAAATCTCATTTTCCATTAATTACTGCAGCGTACGTACAAATAGCACACATTCAATTAATTGCGACCGATCAATTAATTTATTTGTGAATTCTCCCAATTGATTTAACATTCATTGAATTTTACTTTTTATCGAAATTTCATTTACATAACGGTACATGTATCCGTGTGGCTACACGTGGCTCTTAGAATTTGCAACTAAATTTACATAATATTTTCTAAGTTAAATTAAAAACTGCAACTAATTAAGTGCGTTATAATTTTATTTCCACTGTTTTATTCAGGACCTTCTTGAAAATGTCAATCAAGTTTAGTCAATTTATATTCATAGATAGACTATTTAACTAAATAAATTTCATCGAAATATATCGCCTTTATACCACTGTGGATGTGTTTAATAATCGAAAATATTAATAAAATAAGCGTCCGTAGTTAAGACGTAATTGTGAAGTTCCCTAAAGATGGTCCGAACAATATCCGAACATATAAGATTATCAATCACCAATTTGTCCTAGATTCTGTTTCCGCAGTGGATCGCATTCCATTATGATCCATCGCTTCCGTCTGATTCCGCAACAGAAGGGTCGCGGATGTAGCGGATTATATCCACATTAACGCTCCTAATGGATCTGGCTCCGTTTCAATCTGTCCCAATTTACCAATCGTTCGACTACTTCCCAATATTTCTTGGAATAACACATGTAATTATCTTTTAAGTTTAAAGAAACATGTTTATTAACACCTAAAAAGTAACATCAAATTCCTTTCGAAATATTTCCTCGTATTAAAAAAAGGTTTCGAAAAGGATTCTCAAATGTCAGATCAGAACTGGATGTGGACGATTAAAATATCTTCGGCAGTAAGTACATTCTTTATTGAAATGAAGCTCCAAACAATTTGTGAAAGAAACAAGACACCTTACCTATAACAAGTTTATATATAGGTGTATTGTGTCATAAGAGACAAGTTTAATAAAATGAATTATTTGACAGATATATTCGGAATAACGGAAGGACCAGGGCTTAATCAAATAACACGTCCAGTTAAGAAAAAAACAATCCTAAAACATGTGTCACAGGTATGCAAATACAATAAAAAATTAAGAAACAGTCGATATTAAGCTGTATACCAGCCTTTCTGCTCGCTCCATACACGATACACGATCCAAAACGAACCTGCACTCAAGGCTTCACTGAACAAAACATTTACTGGACTGGACGTTCTACGATTTTAAAATTCTCGCCCGACATTTTATTTGCATTTATACTGTTGAACTTTCCACGCGAACTTAATTCGATAATAATTGTTTGGAAACGAAGTGTTTAAAAGTTAATAACTGTTCAGTAGACCTCGTTCAAACGACTTTGTTTATTTTAGCCAGTTTTTAAATAATCTTATTAGGCTCGAAGCAAAAGCTATAAATAATTTATTATGTTTGTTACGTTTCTACGTGTCTACAATTTTATTTTTTGTCCGTCGTTTACATATCGACATATCACCTTTCTGTTTCAATATCGCCCAGTTCCGTCATTTATCATGACTTTTTCGAAACGCTGTCTAATTCGTATTCGGTGGAACGTATGCCTCTATTTGTATTTATATTACAAGTTAAATAATAATATAACAAATATTTGCTTTAATTACAATTGTCTTCGAACTCGTGTTTGGCCTGCAGGGTCTAATATTAGCTCGGTCGGGTTTTTCTACCTGTTTCGTCGCTTTGTTACAGTGAATGTGTGCGAAGTCACGCAGAGCGGTCGCGCTCCTTGGCATTCGTTCGCTGTCTTGCGTTTTATGGTTCCCTGGTGCTTCATGTTGTATATGAATTTTATATTGAGCACCCATAGCTGTTAATAATTTATTGTAACTAGTTTTTTTATGTTTGAAGAGTAGCAAACGAGCGTACAGGCCGCGTCACGTTAGTGGTTACTGCAGCCTTAAGCAAAACAGAAGTTTTATCTGAGGTCGTACTAGGTGCGTCACTGCTCCTGAGGACTAAGAAGGTCGCCTCGCCGCACCTCTCCATCGGCTACACAAAAACTGCTTCACGGCGGATTATGAGGACGGCGGTGGTACTTCGCCGGATGTTCTAGCACCTATCATACAATTTTAAGAAGTGGCCCAGTGGTCGAAATCGACTGTAATTTATGAAATTGGGATTCCAACGATATTGGGATTACTTTTGTAAATAGTATAGACCCTTTAATCGTGGTATTATTACACAAAATAAAAATATGGCTTTTTGTCTTGGCAGACTTAACAAAATAGTCAAATCGAAACTCATTCAGTCAATCGGAAATTTTAAAATATTTGACAACAATCTCTACTCTGCGCGACTGTTTGACAGTTTGAAGGTAAACAGTTGATTTCATAGTTTTATTTTCATTAATTTAAAATATTTGTGAGATATATTATATATAAAGTATAGTTTTCTGCACTTCTCCATATAAACTTTACCAGACCTCACAATCCTCAGTGCGTGTAATAAGCTTAAAAAGGAGTACAAAGTTTTCTGTTCACGTATTAATATACAGATGTGGGAAGTAATTGATACAGGAACCTATTCAGTCAAGTAATCTCCAAAATGTTACAAGTATTATCGAGCCATAAGATCACACTTAACATTTTTACGACTTCCATAAAAATTTTCATTTTACTCTTGAGCGTTGCTCAAATTTTATACTTCGTCTCACTAATGAGCTGTCGTGTAACTCTAACTACATTTTAATAAGCGGCTATGGCGTTTACGATCTTAGATGTAAGATATGTACATATTTATTTCACACCTTTATGTACATGAAATTAGTTCAGATCAGTTATGCAACAGGTAAGGGTCGTGGAAGTCTGATGGTCGTCATGACCTCCCAGCCCGAGGTTTCCGTTAGAGTCTAAAACAAAATTAATACTATAACGGAAAAATAAAACACCATAAAGAAATTTATATACTTGCATTATATATTGCAAATTTATATATTGAGTTGTCCTTAATATCAATTGTTTAATGGTATATTAAGTCTATCTATATGTACTGTAGAGTTATGGACTATTGCCTAAATTATTATCATTAATACAGACGACACGTGTCCAACACCCGACAGTAACAGACTGTCGATTAAACAAATTTTGTCTCGTTTTGATAATCCACTGGCTGTGATTATCTCATCATATAATGTATTAGAAATTAATTATCGCGGTTAAAGAAACTTTAGTAAGGAAATATACATGCCGTACAGCTCTCTGTAAGGTTCTTGAAGGTGTGTGAAGTCTACCAATTCGCACTTGGCTAGCGTTATGGACCGTGGCCTAACTCTTAATACGCTGATAGGAGACGTGTGCCCAGTTGGACAGTAATGGGTTGATGAAAACTATCGTGGAATTCAGTTTTTAAATCATCAATGTCTATATATTCCCATCTGACGACGGCTCCTCTTATCGAGTCTTTATAGATAAGATTGCGGAGGGTAATGATCTTATTAAGCTTATTTCTCCTCAGAATAGTTGCCATAATAATTATTCTGATAAGATTACTAAACTCGACAAAGTTTTATCGTTATATAAACTTACCGACATCTTTGTATCTAAGATTGTCGTCGGTGATAAGTCAAACGATCTTAACGTTTAACAGGTTTAAGAAAGGAAATGGGTCTTTTGGAATGTTATCAAGATTTTGCAATAAAGTTAATTAATCGAACGAATGTTTTAATAATATAAATGATATAAATCTTTTTAAGGACCTTATTATATTATAAATTTATTGTGAAAAGGACAACGATATATTTTGCCAAGGTTATGACACCGAATAGGAAAATGTTTACCATAGGTGGTTTATGCTATTATAAAAATTTGCAGCGCCAAGAGAATAGCCAATGTTCTGGCAACTTTAAAGAAGACCTTATTAATTTTTTTCGAGTTCCTTGTTGTTAAGTAAACTATTTAGTTGATTGGTGATTTTCCATATTACAATAAAAACTGATGTTGTATGTTATTGAAGGTTATCTATAAAATCTAAAATTATAACCGAAATCCTGCTAGCTGCTTAAGGACTAATTTAAGATTAAGTACACACCCACACACCCACACTTAGATTTCATATTATAGGTGTCATTGACACGTCGAAACTAAAGATAAGTACAAAAACGCAGATCCATAACAGAAATCTAAACTTATTATTTAACTGCTTGGCGGGAAATCGAACCTGGAACCTGCTGCGTCTCGGACCGATAAGGTTACTGCTGACACGCGGGCCCTCTAGTTGACATCTACAAATGAATCAATGAATACATTCTGCTATATTCTTAGTATTATCGGAACCTGTAAGAGAATTTCCCCGTATAATATTGGTTAGCTCGGATCAAAGTTCGCCAGGTGCACGAAGTTTGCCGTCGTGTTTGAATGTTTGTCCACACACACCGCCGACCTTAAGTCAGCAAGCGCGAGTGGATTCGCACTCGAGCCCCTTGGGGAGATTAACATCGGTGGTAGAAGGTCAAAGAGGCTTGAGGTTTGAAGCATTTTAATAGGAAATTCGGCACCAGTTACACTTATGAGTTTCGGGAGACTCGTTAGACGAGATCGAAATGTGCTATTTATCGATTTGCTTAGGTTTCCTATAAATATATATTTTATTTTAGAACAGTAGCAAAATGCTGGCAGATTATTTGATGTTAAGTGGTCACTGCAGCACATGCACGTCCATGTCTAAACTGACTGAAGTCCTATCTGAGGTCGTATATAGATGCGTTACTACTCCTCAGGACCAAGGTGACCGCCTCCCTTGTAAATGTACCCGACAATCACATTTCTCCAATCGAAACACAAGAATTGATTTATGGCGGATTATGTGGGTGGCACTGGAGTCTCTCCTGTCGTACTAGAGTTGTACCACTGACTAAATATGATAATACGGAGCTTTCTTACATTTTTCGTTATATTGTTGACAGCATGTTGTGACAAGTATTTGAGGAATATTTGTATTTTTAAAATAGCTTTGCACGTGTGGAACGATTCTTGGTCTTTATCATAATGGAAACTTTCTGAAAAATACATTAGTTTCTAGCTACTTGTTCAAACTATTCATAAAGTTATATACTTGTTCAAACATTTCGTAAAGTATAAATGATAAAACAATAAGATAGTTTGAGAACAAGAAGTGACTATTTTAATCAACAACTTCAAACACGCCTCATCAAGTATCTTTAATCCGTAGCTTCGCATTGCCCCGTAAGTTACACTTACGTAGTCACGATCTTAAGTTATTTTTTTGCAGCCATGTACCAGTAATCTTGTTACTTATGTTTTCTATTTCCCATTACGCTTGGTGGGAATGTTGTCCTGCTGGCTAATAAGAATTTATATAACTGCCTTGATGGCGAAGAATCTTGAATCTTATTAGGTGGATTCAAACGAAATGTACATTTATTCGAATAAACAAGGCGTTATATGTGCTGCAGTATTTATATTCATTGTTTTAATTATGTAACGTGTACCCATGAGATTTTTTTATTGCCGGCAGTCTGAGAGATGGTAGAACTATAGTGCATCCGGGGAAGTACCACCGCCACCCTCATAATCCGCCGTAAAACAGTTTTTGTGTTTCGGTTGTACAGATGCGGTTGCGGGTACACAGGCGAGGCGACCATCTTAGTCTTCAAGAGTAGTAACGCATCTATGTAGGACATGACAAAACTTCAGTTTCGTTTGAGGTTAAATGTGGCTATCCATGTGTAATAAAATGTGTAATTTCCGCGATAAATCTTATCTTATAGGCTTAAAATCTTATCTTCATTATTTTCACATTCATATGTATTCTTAATTAAGATGGAGAAATATATAGATAGAAAAATAGATAAAAAGGTAGATCAATAAATAGAAAGAAAGATAGATAGATAACTAGGTAGATAGAAATCTTAAAAAGGCGCTTAATTTCTGACAAATTTAAGTAGGTTATATTAGGTTTCCATAGTTCTAAAAATGTTGTTTGACCACAAACCAAACTGAGTCCGTTGGCGCATGAATTCTTCGTTTATAAAACTGGAGCGTTTCTTTGCTTTTCATGAACTTGACGCTTCCATAATCGTTGTTTTAACTTTCATCTTTTGCCCAAAATTTCTTCTGGTTTAGTATTTGTGAACGTATGTGGGTCAAGCTAAATCCATACATTTTAAATCATTTCGTTTAAAAAATAAAAATGTTTTCTTTGGCAACTCGTGGACTACGCGTACTTTCCACTTTCTGGGTTTCTACAACTTTTGTGTATATATCTACCTTTAAATTCAATTCCCCAATTTACTAAATCTAACCATAGACTTAACGTCTACTGTAACTCCAAGGGCGAAAATAAACTAAGCTAACCATTCTGATTGTAAATGACGCTGTTTGAAATACTTTTTATTTTACTCGGTGGGAATGTAATCGTGAAATCCAGTGAGAATTTAAATAGGTACTTAAGTTGCCATTGGTGATGTAAGTGGCAAAGAATTCTCAAGTGCTTGGCTTGTCTTTATTTTTATTAGTCGAAGCGATAGCGTAGGCAGTGGCTGAAGATTGTCTCCTGTCATCGAATGTTCGTTTGTTTGGTAAACTTTCGATAGCGCGAAAGTAGAGGTATATCTTCAAGCACTGTACAAATGATTTTGTTACAAAACAATGGCCCCTGAGTTTTTTTTATTCTTCGTATATATTTGGTTACAACCTTTTTATGTTCCACTACGGGTCACGGGTCTTTGGACAACTGGGAGAGTATATCCACGACGCTGGTCGAATGCTGATTGGTGGAGAAAAATACGCATTAGTGGTCAAATTGTGTCGGATCTTTTTGGACCGCGCATAAGGGCGCCGACAATGTTTAAACACTGTTATTAAAAATAACAACCGCTAACGACTGTTTATCGTGTCCTCCGTAGTAAGAAAAGGCGTATATTTTAAATGTAATAAAATTTTTCGTTGTTCGATTCCGAAGCCCTACCGTTACACCTATTTCTGTCTTGTAACAGTGGTTTCAATACTGCTGTGTTATGGTTTGATGGGTGTGTAAAAGGAGATATGCATACTCGAAATGTTCAAAGTTATTTCCCAGGGGTAGCAACGTATTTGTGGCTTATCATTCCAATTTTGTCCGAGTTTGATTACAGACTTTGTGACTTACATAAGATGCTGCATGGTCGAGTGCCACTTCTATGCTATAAAAAAGTATGGTTCATGTTATAATCGTTATATAAAGCCACTTGCCATTTGCCGTCACTCATTCAAAGTGTACAAAGATTTACGCCCGATTCTAGCGTATCGAAGATTTATTTATAAGAATTCCCAATCAAACACGAGTCGGGACCTTCTGAGAACTCGCTTCAAAATAAACTGTAGGGGTCTTTGTTTTGGCTTCTTAGGTGGCTTTCGATGTATTTACGTTGGCTTGTTGGTTCGTACAATACAAACAATATAAACTCCAAGTCAATGTTAGATAGTTAATTTTGTTAAGCTTTGTTTTATCGTGAATTGGGGTTTTATTGGTAGTGTTTTGTGGTGAGAAGAACTTGTTGGGCGGGTATTTAGTATTGTATAAGGGAGTGTCGTGACATAGTCAATACGGTTTGTGTGTAGGGACCGAACTTATGTTAACAGAAAGATTGTATTACGCAAAAATTGCCTCGTATGTACCATTCTACGGAAGTCAAATATTTTTTGTTGCTTGTAATTAGGAGTTATTGATTTTGAAGTAT
>DWKL01004312.1:0-10691 GCA_018249415.1 Phareas burnsi
ATATATATGTAATTAAGGATTTTTACTTTAATCTCAAGGATAAACTCATATACGATCGTTTTTAGTTCCTCTGCTCCATTTGAAGCTGGTTACAAATATCAGTGGGCAGGAGAGAGTGGGCTCTCATTACATGCTTGTTTACTTCTACATAACTACTTCTATTCAGTTAAAAAACATAGCTACATGTATTTATTATTTGCAATCAACAATAATAAAACATGCATATCTTTTTTGTAAAATGTTTATGTCCATTTTTATGTTGTTTTTATATTTGAAAAGTAGCACTCTAGCGTGCAGACCACCTGATATTAAGTGGTCACTGCAGCCCACGGTTACAGACATCTAACCCCAATCAAAACTCTAGTTCTAATCAAGGTCGTACGTAGATACGTCACTATCCCTGAGGACTACGGTGGTCGCCGCGCTGTAGGTGTGCCTGGCAGCCGGGATTTTCCAACCGAAACAATTGCTTAACGACAGATTTTAACGGCGGCGGCGGCGGCATCCGCCCGGTCCAACTATAATCCTACCACCTATTCACAGTGCAATAATACAAATAAACTGTTTAACGGCTAACTTCACTCTGTCGTTTCGTGTGACGTCTGAATTTTATTTTTCAAGGGTTTTCCTTTAATACACCGAGAGAAGTGGCATTCAAAAAATACACTCTCACCGTGACATGCGAGGCGTTCATATACCCGTGTGGGTTAGTGGGCGTCGGGGTCAGCCTGACCCTGTTGTCCTCGTAGGGTATGCTGTCGGTACTGAACCCGTTGTAGGGGGCGTGCTGCGGCAGCAGCGCGGTGCGGTACTCGCCGGCCAGCTCGCGCCCCTTGGGGATCTGCTCGAACGCGAACGAGAGCTGGTCCTCGGACATCTTGCGTTCTAGTAATTGGCACTGGAGTCAATAAGTTTTAAGATTAGTAAACTAAACTGTAACATAAGTAATAAAGAGGAAAAAAAAATTCTTAAATTGTGGAATGCGACGACTCGCGTAGCGCACTGCAGCAGAGGGTTTCAGGTTCGATTCTCGGCCATGCAGACATCTAAATTGTGTAGTCGTCTTGGATGTGTCCATGGCACCAACGACACAGTGTAGATGTCCTAATCTGAGGTCATGAATGTAGAAAACATTTGTTTGTTTGTTTGATTGTAATCTTTATTATATGTGTTCAATACTATGCAATTAGTGGTCAGGATCAAACAGTCAGTGTTGTAATTAATTCGTTGTTCAATTACCTCTCCAAACAAACTCTTCACAGTATTAAACCATGCTTTATTATGTGATACCATCCACGTATATGTATCTTTAAAATGTTTAACTGTTACTTATTTCTAGAATAATTGAAGTTTATCGCACGCTGCAGTCCTACGTTTGGCTAACGGTCCGTCAAAGGACTAGTGGTTACCGAGATTACCTCATAAAGACAGACGGACACTTTGTTTTTTATTGTTTAAGAACTTGCAAACAAGTTCTTTGTAATCATGGTCTGACGCTTATATATGTATCAACGATTGTATGTATATATTTGTATATATGCATCAGCAATTTGACAGCGGATCCCTATATCTGTTTCTAAACACACTGCTAATGTTATTATAGTGATGTAATCTGATACACAGCGGTTCATGAGTAATCATTGGAAAACAAATGACGTACTAAAAGGATTGTTGACAGATGGTTTTAAAGTAAAAATCGTATATATGAATACATTTTATTGTGAGAAGAGTAGCAAACGTGCGTGCAGGCCACCTGATGTAAAGTGGACACTCCAGCCCACGGACACCTAGATGTAATTTCAAAGAAATCCTATCTGAAGGACTAAGATATTCGTCTCGCTTGGAAGTAAGTGTACCCGACAACCGGGCCTCTCCAACCGGAACGCAAGAATTGGTTTACGGTGGATTACTGTACTATCTTTTGAATACCACTAAGGTGTAAAATGCACTCACCAATGTTTCTTTGGTAATACTCGGAGGTAGCGGTTGGAACTTGGGCAGGCCGGTGGACCAGCGGTGCTTGTTGGCGGGCTGGCCCGCCGCCTTGGCCCGGTCCCGGCCTAACGTGGCACTTTTCACATCCACCGTCTTGTTACTGCGCCCCATGAACATCCCCCACCGCCGCCGCTTCTTCTCCTTGACGACGCTCTTGCCGCCGTCGAGCTCGACGCTGGTGCTGTAAGTCGAATTCATGGTCGAATTCGTTAGAGCACTGTCCGTGGAGCTGACCACCGAAGCGTCGTTGTCCGCGCACTGCACCTTCACGTCCGGCACGGTGATCGACGTCACGTTGTCTGCCGACTTGCTGATCACGTTGTTCGACACCTTGTGGGTGGACAGACTCTGATACGGCGTCTCGTCGTACTCCTTGTCCTCCGCTTTGAGCGACAGCCTGTCGATCGCCAGCGCGACGTTCTCGAATTCGTCGGGCTTGCTCGCCGACCTGCCGGACACGTTCAGGTCCTTCGGCACGCTCGACTCCCTCACCCCCTTTATTATTTGGGCGTTCTCGTAATGACCGTCGGGGTTGTCGATTTTCAGTCGAGCGTAGCTCGGCACAGTCGGCGCCGGCTCGTTCGACGCGTAGTCGATCGCCGGATGGCTGCCGTTCCTCTCGTTGAGTCGAGCTATCTCGTCCGTCGTCGTCAGGCTCTGGGCGCGGTCCCGCACGGCCAGCTTGCCGCGCTCGTTCTGCCAGGGCAGCGGCACGTTTTCGTAGATCGGTTCCTGTTCGTTGTGCTTCATCTGCGGGAGGACGAGGTGCCTCGGGTACGATATCCTCCTCATCGGCATCGAGTACATGATGTTCCCTCTCTCGTCGTAGACCTTCTGGATGTTGTCCGATATGTGATGCGGGTCGATTATTATGTGCGGATTGGGGTCCAGCACCGACGGCAGGTTGTTGTAGGTGCCGTGCGTGCCCGGCAGGATGCTCGGTCGGTTGTAGTTCATCACGTGGGTGGTCGGATTTATGTAGCCCAAGTACTGTCGGTTTAGGGCCGTCCTCGTCGAGACTAGGTCGGGACTGGAGCCCGACACGTGCGAGTTGATGTAACCTCTGTGGTAATTCAAGGCTTGGCTGGCGACTGCGAGGTCCGGAGTCGAGTTGGACGCCAGCCCGTTGGAGGGGTACGGCGGCGGCGGCTTGTAAACATTGACGTAGTGTAGCGCGTGGTCGGTTTGGACGTTGGGATTCACTGCGAAAGGGTAGTTAAGTAGCTTCAGGCCGTAAGGGTAGTCGTCCGTGGCTGCCACGCCCTGGTTCACCGAGACGGTGTGTCTCGTGACATCTGGGTAGTGGATCCTGTGAATGTCGGGGTGGGACCCGTACACCAGGGGTTTGGCGCTGGTGCTCAGCAGTTGGGAGTGCGCGTGATGGTTCTGGTAACGGAGCTGGGCTTCGGCGCGTTGCTGTTGATATTTCTGCTGGATCGCCGTTTCGTAGTCTGGCGCTGGACGATATGAAGGTAGAAGCGCTCTGAAAGGAACAAAATTATACATTTATGCTTAACTCAAGGTAGAGGTGTAAAAGAAGAAGAAGAAGAAAACATTTATTTCATAAAATACATGCTGTAGCAATCCGTATTATGATTACATTTTTTGTATATTTAAAGAGTACCAAACGAGTGTACAGGTCACCTGAAGTGGGTCTCTTTGCAGTCCATAGACACCTACATCTAACCTTAAATAGGACTGAAGTCCTATCTGAGGTCGTACACATATGTAATACTACTCCTGAGAATTAAGATGGTCGCTTCTCTGTAAGTGTACCCGGCAACCGTACAGAAACACAAGAATTGTGGCGGTGGTGGTACCTCCCCAGACGAACAATAGTTCTACCACCTGTCGATTACATATTACGATATCATGACAAACGCACCGAGTAGTTGCAGCATTGGACACCTGATGAAGGTCAAGGGACAGGGGACCAGTTAGTTTAGTATTCAGTTCCCTCGCGTGCCCTCGCGCAGTTCGGTAAAGCGGTGCTTGCTCTCTTATTATCGATACATACCGTGCATTTAATTACGACAAATTTTAAGTATATTTTCTTTAGATCGACTGCAGAAATACTGCCACCGTACGCATTTTTTTCCAAAAATGTACTGGGTGAAGAATGTGAATGCAACCACAATTGTAACATAAACTGATCCAACTTCTAGTACGTATAGTCCAAGTACTCCAACTTCTAGTACGTCTACTCCAAGTACTCCAAAGTTCTAATGCACCAGTCAGTTCTGTTACAGGTTCAGAAATTAGGTACTTGCCGATATTTATTCCAAATATCCGTTCATAGGCTTGCCAGAACACTCAGCGTTATATTGTCTATCTAATCGTTTTAATATTGTATTGAACATTAAAGCACTCCTCAATTAACATCAGCTGGTTTTAGCTGCTTGTCCTCACCTGTTTCTTGGTTGCGGGCGATGGTCAGCGAGCTCGAGGCACGAGGTGGAGTGCGCTCGGTGGGCTGCTGTGAGCGGCTCCAAGCGCGACGTGCTTCCCACCTCCCGCACATCCAACTCTTCGCGACTTTCGGATAATCCGTGTTCCTAAGGTATTGAAATAATCCGTTAAATTACATGAAATTGACACCTTTTTTTGAATAGGTGGTAGAATAGTTCGCCCGCGGAGGCAGCACCGCCGCCCGGAACAACAATCCGCCGTGAAGCAATTCTAGTCATTCGGTTGGAGAGGTGTGGTTGCCGTTGGCTTACAATGGACACGACCATATTAGTCCTCGCGAGTAGTGACGCGTCTACGTACAACCTCAGATAGGAGTCCCGTTTGAACTTAGGCGAGTCTATAGCCTGCAGTGGCCACTTAACATCAAGTGATCTGTACGCTCGTTTGCTATTCTTATCACATAAAAAACCGTGAGCGTCCATGATCTGCAGTGACCACTTTCACTGGGCGGCTTGCACGCTCGTTCGCTACTCTACACACATAAAAAAATATTTTTCTATGGTAGGTGTGTTAGGTGGGTACAGTTTCTAGAAAAGAATGACTACGATAAAATTGAAATTCATTTATAATATACTGGCTGCAAAAGATTAAGAGACTACAAATAAAATCATTGAAGTGCAAAGTATTTATTTATTGGATAGTGAAATTGAAAATTGTTCAATAGCTGTCGTAACATTTGTATTATTATATTTTCAACAAGCTCTAGTGATAAATATTCGTAGCATTTTCGAGGTCTCTCCATTTAAGTAATGATCTGAAGCCAGATATCGTCTAAATGGAACACAAATTGTACATTTATCTCATAACTATTCCGCCAAGCTATTAAACAAATCACTCTGCCGCTCCAATCACTCACGTTCATTAAACATTAATTTATTGCGATGTTGCCCTCATAATAGTTACAAGTTACTTCGTTACGCATTATGAAACAAAACTTTTGTTCACATTAAAGCACAAATAAAAAAATTACATATTTTAAAGAATTTCATATAGAAATTAGAAAAGTCCTGATATAAAAGAATATTTAATCAGTAATTATTAAATTTTTGTAATAAAATGTAAACACTATTTTTTAAAATTAATAGATCAGCTTGAAGTCAATACAACATGTTGCAACGCCGATCTTATTTCTCTATTCAGAATATTCATCGTTTATATTCCTAGATTTGTAGGTACTTTTACTTCAGTTTCTAATCGAATCATGAACAAAACGACGTCAACAGGATTTTCAAGAATTACTTACTCTTTTCTAATTCGTGTTTAGTTCCCGTTCGATGCGAGGAATAAGGATACGAGGCTCTTTGCGAAGTCGGTTCACTGTGTCGGCGTCTAGACCGGCAATTAATAGTCACGTATGTCAGGATATTTCTTCGTTAAAAATATTTGTTTATTATTAACACGTATAGAATGATTGTGGAGGAAATTCGCAACGATCTCCCACTATCGCACCGGCGATCGCAATGGCATTACGATTTCCGTGATGCTATCGGCTCGAATTGTTTTTCTTTAAACTATGCGCCGGCGCACGCGCTGGCTTGACATTATCTGCGGGAAAGCGCGCCATTCACGGTAAGATGCACATTTAAATATAGTTTTTTATTCTTATCGATTGAACTAAGCCCAATGATTGCCCAATATATGAAAACCCAAATTCAGGCAAAATTGTTTAATCATTTTCAAATCATCTCTCATCATCTTTATCTCTCTATCATTACGTGGTAATATTTATTTGGAAATAATGTCTAATTATGGAATCGCGTCTTAGAAGTTAAATTCAAACTAATTTGAGAATATGAGATGATCGTGTATGTTAAATTAAATATATTTTTACAACATCTATGTATTTTGCAATCACCGTCTCATTACCCTTTTCATCATCAAACGACTGAAAGTTAAAACTTTACCAAAATCGCACAATAACTTCTTGAATGGCTATCCTTAATCAACACTTTCATCGAAGTGCATAACGTACTAATTATCTTCGAGCCGGTTGCACGACAATGCGCTCGCAAACATCGGCTTCACCCATAAAGTTTTATACCCGAGTTTATTCGTATGGAACGGTTTAATGGGATTTTAGTAAAATAATCGTTTTAATATCCACACGTGCAAGCTGCGCTATACGACACCTACTAAAACAGTGGACTTAAGAAATGTGGTCTCTCATAATATTATATGTATTTATATGACTAAATATTGATAATTCGGGGGTATTATTTACTTCCTTGTCAATATGCCCGAGTAAAGAGGGAACCGACCCTCCGCACCCGAATAATCCCCACTCATCTTGCCCGTCTCTAAGGCGTACAATACATTCATTGCCGTAAATGTAGACAGCGTTTATTTATTATTTAATTATACAGTCCACTTGATGGTAAATTGCCACCCATAAACAGCCAAAAATCACAGACGAATCATCGAAACCACTCACGAAATCATAAGACATTTTGATACTAAGACTAAAGCCGTCATAGGCTTTAGTCTATGCAAAGAATTTGCTCCAAGAACTCTACATTATTATTCTCAGATTAGTTCCGTCGATAAGGCGTAAACGAGTAACACAGCGACTAAACGGTTAAATTCCACAATTACACACTACTATAGTCGCACGTAGTAAATAGTAGAGTTGGTAATAATAGAGTTTTGAAGTGAAATCGTTAACGCAACATGGTAAAAGTTTCGCCTATACTACACCGTTAACACGCGATATAGGTTACGTGCTGTGTAAATTTTTTTATGTGAGAAGAGTAGAAAACGAGCGTGCAAGCCGCCTGATGTTATGTGGTCACTGCAGCCCACTGATACCCACATCTAACCTCAAACAAGACTGAAGCCCTATCTGAGCTTGTACGTAGATGCGTTAGTACTCCAGAGGACTAAGATAGTCACCTCGCTGTAAGTGTACTCGGCAGCCACACATCCAAGCGATACCCAAGAACTGCTTCACGGCGGATTGTGAGGGTAGCAGTGATACCTTCCCGGACGAACTATAGTTCTGTAAATTCCGTTAATGCTACTTCCCGTTTTTATATAGACCTAATTAAGGTGCTAGAACCCTTCGTGGTTAGATCCCTGAGTCACCGTCACCACACTTAATTATGGCTTATGACAATTGTTAAATGTTGCTGTTCTGTTTTGATAAAGTCTCTTTACTGACATGTTGCATCCCAACTTAGACCATAGGGGTAGCAAAGCATTCGTGGCCGATTTCAGATAAGACTTCAATTATGTTAGGGGTTGATCAGATGTGCATGGGCGCCAGTGACCACTTATTATTATCATTACCATCAGGTAGACTATATGCTTGGTACATGCTGATCGGTACCTGCTTCATGCTGCAGGTGGTGCCTCCGGAGTCGAACCATGAAGAATTCTACTTCTGAACATGACGTAGCTCATTTCGAGCATTCTGAGCCTGTTGTTCACTGCTCTCTCAGTTTAGCTCGTCCGCTCTGTAGTGGGTCAATCGCGGGGTTGACGATGAAGAACACAGAGGAATATAAAAGGACTAGTGATATTGTCATGCGCTAATTCTTCTGCGACTGCTGTCGCCACTGCACCCCTTACTGTCACACACACATTTGCACTTATTGCGTTACATTACTGTCACACATACGTTTGCACTTATTGAAACGGAAAGTCACGCATAATAAAAGTATTAACACATTCACAAACGTATATCAGTAAACTTACCTCTACGTGTCATACTAGCGTGTTATGCGAAAACTGGCATAAGTCACTAAACTCAATTGGGCGCGAGAACCACTCCTTCTTCGCAATTCTAACGTCTTACATTGTCCTGTAATGAAGATGTAATTTGTGCCGGTCCTCACCTGAAATTTGGGCCTGTGCTCGTCCCTGGCCGCGCTGAGCGCCCCCTGGTGCTTCATGTAGAAGGTGTGTTGGTGCACGCACATGCGCCACACATATTTGCCGTCCTCGGGGCTAGGCAGCGCGAAGGAAGCGGATTCCGCCTGCTTCTGACACTCGATGCTGAATGTACGCTTGTGGTTTATCACGTTCGTTATGTCCATCCACCTTGGGACAACAAATTGATCACTTTTAACCCTATATTACTGGGTTATGGGTCGGGTATTAGGTTCATATATATAATCATATTTTTTATGCAATAGAAACATTACTACCGTCCTGAGCTAATATCAACCATGTAGACGACTTAGACATTTTGAGATTTTTGTATTCGGTAAAACACGAATTAAAAGTTTCACTATTGTAAGTGTATGTCACTATTGTGAAAGTAAGTGATTCATTAGATTTATTTTTGATATTTCAAATTCTTGCGTATGACGCTTAGTTATTAAGTAGCAATAATTTTTAAAAATTACCCTATTTTTTGCTCGTAAATTTAAAAATGGTTTTGGTATGTAACATCATTATAGTTTAAGGAAAGTCGATTAAATAAACATGCAGTCCAAACTTGATTGAGCCACGCTTGTACAAGGAACCTATAGAGATGGAATAAACTGAGAATATATATATTTTTTATTAGGATTGTGGCCACTTCCTACAAATGAGCTTCGGGTCATACAGCGTCTAGCGTTTACCTTCTTGTACGGTTTTTGAATTACATATCGCTGTGGGATATAATTAGCCATATCATTATCTATCAAGTTTTTTTAAATTTAAAAGCCAATATCAGTTCAGCGGTTTCCAAAATTGTTTTTATTAATACGGATTCCATTCAGGTTGCAGAATATGTAGCATTTACTGGCGCTTCTTATTCCTCACCTATAAACATGTGGGGTGTCACTAGTTTCTGTAAGTACCCGTATGCCAGTGAGGGAGATGGCAATGGTAACTTCACTCTGGTCCCGTTGGTCTACCGCGGTGAACATCTCCTGACCGTATCCCCGGAGCTGCTGGCAGCTGGTAATGAAACCTTCTTCTGCTTGTGCCTGATGGAATAGTAATTTATATTAACTAAGTAGTGAGTGTTTGTCCTGGTTGTTATTATTGGATAGCAGTTGTTAATCCTAGTCAGTGGCATTGTGGGCGGATAGATAACATCTGGTATGGGTTGGCCACTCACCCATGTCCCCTTTCATCAATTGGAACAATGCAGTGAAGTATGCCAAGCCTTCTCCAATTGTTGGGGGAGACCCATGCCCAGTAGCTATATAAGAGTTGCACCCAAGTTATAAGAGGATGACCGAATGTCACTCGAAAAATAAAATAACAATGAAATGAAAGTATAATAATAAGTCTCTCTAAAAAATTATAAAAAAAATTACTATTGTCTCAATCATTATTAATATTTGACATGATTGCCAATTCCGGTATATTCCACTAAAAATATTTGGAACAGAACTAATTCAATAATATGTATATTTAATGTTAATGGAGAACATTTTAAATTTGTTCAAGATGTAACAAGCATATAAGAAAAATGTTGCAATCTCAGGGTGACCACAAATGTAGACACAATCTGAATACAAATTGAAACAAATGCGTCACTACCTGTGAATGTCTAATCAATGGTTTATGTTTACGTACATCTAATTTTAGAAATGTAATGGTAGTATGTAGTATGTCGAGAAACAAATAAACAAACATAACATTATATAGATTATACAATTGCTCAATTAGTAGCTGATAATTTTAGTCTATTTTTGAGTTGGAGTCAAAGTATGGAGTCTGCTATTATTTTCCATTTATCAGATATCATTCATCTTCATATTTTAGCAGTTTATAAACAGTGTGACACAGTACCTAATCAACATGATATAGCGGTGTAATGATAATTTCGTAGATAACATGCAAACATTGGCACATTTCCCTACTTTTATGTGTACAAGTTGAACCAAAATTTATTTAAAATTGGAAAGTAGGTTAATATTTTGTTTTTTTTTTCATATATAGCTTTTTCTAGTTTTGCCAATGGATTTAAAGGAGGCTTGAAATCATATAAATGTCTTTCCTTTATTGCACAGTTCAAACCAGAACACAGCAGTGTTTAAAACTGCCATAATCTTGAGTTAAAGTATCAAGAGTTCTACCACCTCTAAACAACTGAAATGGATCATGAATCTGTATCCACAATGTTACAAAAAGAAAAAAAGAAATAATTGTTCACCCAGGTACTTTATATTGCAACCTTTTCCTTATGTTTAAAGAGTAGCATACGAGCATATAGGCCAACTAATGTTAAATGGTGATTGCAGCCCATGGGCACCCACATCTGACCTCAAATAAGTCTGAAGCCTTTT